>BLSH010468666.1:805925-822498 GCA_018402905.1 Glandirana rugosa
CCATTCACATACCTGGTCATGGTAACAATAAATAGAAAACACATAAAGAAACACACTATGTGTTCTGTAAGAAGCCACAAGTTATTCTACTTCCAAAAGGTTTAAATACACAAAAGATAAATAACAATGGTACTGGTCCATACACTTACCACCTGGACTCTTGTACCATACAAACAAATTATCTTATCACTCTAAGCGATAGTAAGAGAAGCACAAATAAAAAGAAATTTAGACACAGTGTCGGTCCAACCATAAATCTTTACCCGGAAAGAAAAATCAGAACACAACTGTACTTTCCCGGAAGTACCTGGTGCCCCTTCAGGACACAAAATAGGGGATTATTATGACTGTGTTACCCAGAACACAAATGCCTCCCGGAGACAACAAAAAAAAACAAAACCAACAACAAAAAATAAAATAAAATAATCCCCCCTAGCCGGCTAGAATTTACCTGCAGCGCCTCTTCCCCTTTATTTAATGTACTGTACTCTCACCTTCAGAAAGCACATACATACTAAAAACACTTTTATTCGGATTCTGGTCAGCTACTTCAGACAATTCCGGTAGGCAATAATAATAAAAAAATATACCTTACCGGGAGTGTCTGAAGATGTGAAGACGACCTTCCGAATCTCGGTGGGACCTCCAAAGCTTGTTGGGGTACCAGTGAGGCCTGCTGTTCTGACTGGCTTGGATCGACCCTGTGTCTTTTAAGGATCCAGTGTGAGAATGATCTTAGCGGTATGAAAAATACACACAGACAGACAGTTTGGATGCCAAAATCATTCTGACTTGTATTGTTTGTGTCAAACATCTTATAGTCATTATAAAGGGCGTTACAAAGTTAATGATATTCTGCAACACATCACCTTATAGGTTAACAATTATACAAAGTAAAATTCCAAATAATATGAGACTATAGGTTTAGTAATTATCATAGATAAGAAAAACTCCTCCTTAAGAAAGGAGGGGGTCTTTATCCAGAGGCCTGGAGCTATGGGGTTGTGCTTAAGGAGAAACGATAGTACAGTGATGCTTTATTACAATCCCAATTACCACAACCCTTATTATCGTGACTAACAGTACCAGGTACTTGGAATGTAGTAATTGGGATGGCAGATGAGATTATCTTTGTACGTGTAAACTGTGAATTCTGAAATGGAAGAAGGGGGGTGGGGAGCATCAAGACAGAGGAGAAAAGGATATTTTAAAATGGAATCCAGAAGACAAAATGGCGTTTCAGTGTTTTCTCTGCATCCCCCCCCCCCCCCATACGCTCCTTCGAAGCCCTTAGGCCGAATATGTAAATAGGATATGATAAAATCATTTATTCAATGTCTCAGTAGGATAATGTTGGAAGCATATGAAAAGGAACTTGTCCTGTTGCATGGTTTACTTACACACCTCTTTTCCCCATTTTGTGAACATGATTCTTTAAAAAGGACAAATTAATAAAATAAAAAGACTTGTTCCAGTTTTGACAACGTATCTTTTTATGACCACAAACAATGTTTTGTAGGAAAAGGACAGTACGTAAGTCTTTCTAAACCCAACAACAAATATTTATTGTATTGCAGTTTACCAATACTCAGATGTGATGGCTGCATTCATTTTCTTTTTTTTTTTTAGACCTTTTCCCTTTATTTTCACCTGGAGATCCTGCCAGTAAGTCTGTTTTTATTTTCGTTTAACAGACCAAGCTGTCCAGCAAAAGTGGCAGTTAGACGGTTGACTTGAGACAAATTAAATAACACTGACAGGAATGCTTACAATGATCAGCTTTTATTAATTAATTGTGTAGCCCCCACATAGAATAGGTGCGTTTTTATAGTAGGGTTTGCTAGGTGAGGTAAAATTTGGTCAGGCCTGAATGTTTTGATCTGGGCTGGGAGGAGAAGCTCGGGGAGGATTGGGTGGACTTAACAGATCAGGTCACCAGAACCTCCCACTTCTTTCTAGAAACCTGGGGAAGGTTTCTGGTCAGAGAGCTGGGAGATAGGTGGAGCCATCTGGAGTATTCGAAGAAGCCCTGACCAATCCCCAAGCAGGATTGGCAGGGGGCAGGCCTCCTTAAATACCCTGAGTCAGCCCAATCTGGGAGGAGAAGTGTCGGGTGGAAGTCTGGAGATGTAGCAGAGGCACTGTGGAGCAGGCCCCTACCCGGGAGGTCACCCTGAGTCTGGGGAGGGTGACCTTGGGGCCTGGGGGTTCAGGTGCAGCCAGGAAGGAGAGTGATTCCTGGAGCCGCACAGGAGGAACAGAACAGTGGAGGTGCTACAAGGAGAGAGACTTTAAAATGATCCACCGGTGGGGTAAGTGACGGTCCCTTTGGGCTGGAGGAGAAAGTGCTGGAGCAGGCTGGGAGAGGTATAGTGGGTGGTCTGTGGAAGCCTTGGGAGCCAGTCAGGGGAAGGAGAGTCACTCAGGAAAAGCAGGTCGGTGGGACCTGGAAAAGGATGGGCTGGAAGTTGTAGTCCATCAAAGGCCCGACTAGCACTCAAGTACTTTGCTACACGTTCAGGGGCCTGTGATCCCTGGCCTGTAATGGGTGTTTTAGGGGTCCTGCTGATACAGAGTAGGCCTCACCATGTGCTAGCCACGGTGAAGATGAAGGAATAGAGAAGCTTGATAAACTTCCTTTCAGGCTGGAAACTAAGTGATGTGCTGGAGAGAAGTAATGGAGTGATAATCTGCAAGTTCTGTGTTAGAGAGAGAACTGTCGAAGAAACGGTCAGCAAGTTGAGTGCTGGAGAGTTGTGAGGAGTAACAGTCTGCAGAGGGACATTCTGCAGTGCAAGTGCGCATATACAGGAGTGTATATGGAGTTTGTGTATCATAATTCTTTGGGGATCCCACAGTCATACTTATTCCCATCCAAGTTATTTCCCCTAAATCAAACAACAAAAACAAGAGCCGGCCTGTTCAGTGTCTCTGGATGTGTGATATATGGTGTGATTGAGGGTGGTGAGAGATGATGTCATCTGTAGCAGGTTCACCAAGGACAGGGGCTTTTGGAGAGCACTAGGAGCAAGCCTCTTACCCACTGACTACGGGCCCTGGCATTTAAGGGAACGCTACTCTTTGGGAGGTGTATGCCTGGGGGATCTGTGGAGTGGTCTTTTTTCTGATTCAAGGTCATGTCTCCCCAAAACGCACAGACTCTGGGAACTAGAGTTTCCATATCCATATCACGGGCCTCTATGCCTCAAACCAGCAATGACTGTAGATGTTAATGTAATCTCCTCAAACCACTGGGGTCCCCTCCCATACAGTGTTTAGTATTGTAAGAAGGTCTCCTGCTATAGTCTGTTGTCTACTAGTCTGAGGTGGGGTGAGCTCACTATTTGCATTGTCAATTGTGCTAATTAACTTAGCTATTGTCTGCTAGCAAACTACTGTGGGAATGTTGAACTTATGATAATGTGGAGTGTACTTTGTGAGCTTGGTACCAGCAAGTCCGACCTGAAATGAGGATACTTGATTAGTCACAACATTTTCTGGGTGGGCATTGAGTCACCTAGGCTGGTTTAAGTGACTAGTTATGTAATATGATCAGGAGGGGACTGTTCTCCTGTGGGGTATATATTCTGTGTGAGTTTGTTCAAAAAATGTTCCAGTTTCATATAAGCTATTTGTCAGCTAGTCTTGTATGGTCAGCTATAATATCTGGTATGTCCAGACTGGGGGAAGTGGTACACTGCCGGAAGTACTGAAGCAGGGTGCTGGGATGGTTCTGTCACATCATCTCTCTGCTCGCCCGCCGCCGCACTTCTGACAGTGCAGCCTGGCTGCAAACAGGTGTCACTTTTGATTGCTGCCTTGTTCTTTTGCTATCAGCATGAACTTCTTCTGACAAATTTTTCTGACACCAAGAGAAAAATGGTGACAAGTGAGGGATTTCCAACTGATTGGCAGCCTCAGCTCTGTTCCTGTGTACTGTGAGAAGGGAGGGGAGGTGTCCCTTCCCTCCAATCAGCTCTCAGAGCTCTCCTCATTGAGCTCTGCAGAGTGTAACTTCAGCTCTCCACCCCCTTTTTTGTGAACTCTCAGACAAGCTTAGAAATTCAGCACTTTGAATGGATGTAGAGAAGAAAGGGCTGCAAATAGACAGATATGACTTACGTAAGAGCATTTGTTTCATCTTTGTGTATCACCTGAGGCCAGTCACTTCACTGTGTATATGTGAGGGTGTCAGCAGACATGTTTCCGCTGACATCCGCCGCTCCATAGAAGAGACTGATTGGATTGCCTATGTGAAAGGGGACTAACGGTTTACAACCGCTTTAGGGAGAGGTTACCAAAACTGGGCTAAGAAGACTTTACAATGGAAATGAATAGAAACCTATGCAGAGCTCCCAACTGCCCTTGATTTCAAGGGACTGTCCCTGATTTGGAACAAAGTGCCTCTGTCTCTCATCCCTCCTCATTTGTCCCTCATTTTGTTCTGATCTATATGGTTGTATATCAAATGTACTATTTATCTTTCAAAAAGCATTTCCCAGTGCTAAACCTTTCATGCAATTCCTAAATTGCTGCATTTATACATTTTAAAAGCCAGTATTAAGGAATAGTAGTGGTAAAAAAGAACTTGTGGGTTTAACCAATCATTTTTTTTGCACAATTCTCATTTAAGGGGGCTTGGCAGGGGGTGTGTCCCATGCCTTGCTAATAGGTGCCCCTCGTTACCATCTCAAAAAGTTGTAAAATGTAATTAAAGCTGAACTCCAGGCAAAGGAGTAATACACAGATGAAATGCATACACCATCACTATTTACGCAAAGCTTTACATATACATTGTACATTCACATCAGTCCCTGCCCTCAAGGAGCTTACAGTCTAAGATCCCTAACTCCCATTCATACTTACACATACTAGGGCCAAATAACCTAACAGCATGTCTTTGGAGTATGGAAGGAAACCAGAGTACCCGGCGGAAACCCACGCAGCCACAAGGAGAACTCTAGGCAGGTAGTGCCATGGTTGTGGTTTAAACCAGCAACTCTAGTGCTGGCAGGCAGAAGTGCTAACCACTGCAGTTTTACATTTCCTTTACAGGTCTCCTACCTGCACCCATCCTGTGCCTAGACAGTGAAAGAAGCAGCTACTTGAAGAGCTCATCTCTCTGTTACCCTGCCCCTCCTCCTCTCAGCACGTCCCTTGCACTGCAACAGATGATTGGCTCCTTTTGCAGCTTCTCCCTTCCCCTCTATGAGCTCTGCTGTAAAAGCTGTACTGGAATTGCTTGCATTTAAAGCATCTGTTACCACAACATTTCATATTCCTGATATGTGCCTGTGTTCCGTACGAATCGGCGACCCATCAGATTAGGTAACGGAAGTGACGTTCTGTCAGCTGCCCATGCCTACACCACTACCAGGTTTGCTAATCTGACAGAACACCTACAGTCAGAAAAAGACAGCGCATCCTATCAATACCCTACTACACCCAGCTACGTTTTGAATTTTCAGAGTCATTTTAGCAACAAAGTGAGCGTATATAAATAAATATAGTATATTGACATCTGTGATGCTTCTTTAATGTTTTAATTTTGAAAGCCTAAAGGTTTAGCGTTGAGCAGTGCGGGGTGCACCAACATGGCCTCCGCCACCTTCCTACTGCTGGCGTTCAGCTTCTTTCAAAATGTAACATCAAAATCACATCACAGATGTCAACATATTATATTTATACACGTTCACTTTATTGCTAAAATTATTGTTAAACTCAAGACCTAGCTGGGTGTAGAAAGATGTCTGCTGCCGCCTTCTTATGACTGCAGCTGTTCTGTCAGATTAACAAACCAGGTAGTGGTGTACGCATGTGCAGCTCACAGAATGGCACTTCCGTTACCTAATCTGATGGGTCGCTGATTCTAAATGAACACCTGCTGTAGCACATACCTGTATGAGAAAGTTGCCTGTTCTCTTTGTATTGCTTCCTATTGTGTGAAATTAAATCCCTGGTGTTCCTGTCAGTCTCTCTTCTTTACTATTAAAAACTGACCACACTAAACAGGAGGGCACATCGTGGTCAGTCCTCTAGCTATGCTGGGAACTCAGTGTACTCTCCTCCATTGATCAGACTTGTCCTGACATGCCCCCACTGCACAGCCATTCACTGGGAAGCTCAGGGTGCTGTTACTTCTCCTCCCCAGCTCTTATGGAACTGAGAACAGAGGGAATGTGATCACTTATAAAAAAAGGAAAAAGGGTGTTTATAATGTTTTTTTTTTCATATCTATACGCAAATGTTTTGCCTTTCATTTCTTTTTTTAGCTGAATGGGTTGCTTTACAAGGTGTTCGTTTACAATCACTTTAACCACTTCAGCCCCGGAAGGATTCCCCCTTTAGGACCAGAGCACTTTTTGCGATTCGGCACTGCGTTGCGTTAACTGACAATTGCGGGTCCGTGCAACGTTGTACCCCAACAAAATTTGCGTCCTGTTTTCCCCCAGAAATAGAGCTTTCTTTTGGTGGTATTTGATCGCCTCTGTGTTATTTCTGATCACCGCTATAAACAAAAAAAGAGCGACAATTTTGCAAAAAAACCCCAATTTTTCTTACTTTTTGCTAAAATACAAATCCAAAAAAATATATAAAACATTTTTTTTTTATTTTCGTTTTGGCCGATTTATATTCTTCCTCATATTTTTGGTAAAAAAAAATCGCAATTGGAGTCTATTGATTAGTTTGCGCAAAAGTTGCCACATTTACGAATGATGGGAATTCATTTAAGGGGTTTTTATTTTTTGTATATATTTTACTAGTAATGGCGGTGATCTGCAATTTTTATCGGGACTGCGATATTGCAGCGGACATGTCGGACAATTTTGACACTTTTTTGGGACCATTGGCATTTATACGGCGATCAGTGCTATGAAAATGCGCTGATCACTGTATAAATGCCATTGGCAGTGAAGGGGTTAACCTGGAGGGGGTGCTCTAAGGGTTAACTGTGTTCCCTCTGTGTGTTCTAACTGTATGGGGTCTGGGCTGGCAGGGGGAGGGGAGTGATCATGGCTTCCATATACAGGAAGCCTGTGATCACAGCCCTTCCCCTCTGTCAGAACAGAGATCCATGTTTACTTACACAGACCTCCGTTCTCTCACTGCGGGGGAGTCATCGCAGGTAGCCGGCGGAGATCGAGTCCACCCTACCCACCTCCAGGCCTCCGGAACACAGTGAGCGCACGCTCACAATACACGCTATTGCGGCCGCCGTCAGGTGACAGCGTTTTGCGATAACAAACCACTTTGCCGCCGTCAACCCGGCGGGCAGTCGGCAAGTGGTTAAGTACAGTAAATACAATCAATTATGATAACAGAACCACATTAATGTGTGTATTTTATATTTACCAAGATTTCAAGTAGAATATGCAACCTTTATAATCACAGTTATATGTTTGTGATATAAAACATACATTGACTTGACATGGAGTTGCCATGTCTCTGCTAGATATTTCGCAGAAATCCTCCCTGTGTCTGTGCAGGCACATTTTCTCTTTGGTATGTTATGTCTTAGTAAATGCTAAAGGGGAAGTGTAATGGCGCTAGGTCAATTTTTTGTTGTTTTTATAAATACTATGTCTGGGCAAAAACAAAACAAACAAACAACAAAAAAAACAAACATTGACTGTACATCTATGCAATGACTTTTCACTATGTACAGTAAAATATTTGTTAATCTGCCAGAAATCTATTTAGCTCCTAACCTCATGTTGTTGGCTGATAACCTTGCTTCTGCAGCACTGAAATCCCAAGCAGCGTTGTCATCCCTGTCTGATGGACTACAGTACCCCACCTATCCCTGGCCCTCCCCACATGCATACATTGATTTCTTTCCCAGCAATACAATGCTGCTGCTTTAACCACTTAAGGACCGGAAGGATTTCCCCCTTTAGGACCAGAGCCCTTTTTGCGATTCGGCGCTGCGTCGCTTTAACTGACAATTGCGCGGTCTTGTGACGTTGTATCCAAACCAAATTTGCTTCCTTTTTTCCCCACAAATAGAGCTTTCTTTTGGCGGTATTTGATCCCCTCTGCATCATTTCTGATCACCGCTATAAACAAAACAAAAGCGACAATTTTGCAAAAAATAAAATACAAATCCAAAAAAAAAAATATATAAAAAAACATTTTTTCCATCGGTTTTGGTCAATTTATATTCGTTCCTCATATTTTTGGTAAAAAAAAAAATCTTAATCGGCATTTATTGATTGGTTTGCGCAAAAGTTGCCGCGTTTACGGACGATAAGAATTAATTTCTGGGGTTTTTATTTTATTTTTTATTTTTTACTAGTAATGGCGGTGATCTGCAATTTTTAGTGGTACTGCAATATTGGGGCGGAAATGTCGGACCATTTTGACAAAAGAAGAGCGACAATTTTGCAAAAAAACCCAAATTTCTTACTTTTTCCTAAAATACAAATCCAAAAAAAAAATATAAAAAAACATTTTTTTTCACCGTTTTTGGCCGATTTATATTCTTCCTCATATTTGCGATAAAAAAATTGCAATCGGCGTTTATTGATTGGTTTGCGCAAAAGTGGTCGCGTTTACGGATGATGAGAATTCATTTTTGGGGTTTTTAATTTTTTTTTATTTTTTACTAAAAATGGCGGCGATCTGCGATTTTTTGCGGTACTGCGATATTTCAGCGGACATGTCGGACCATTTTGACACTTTTTTGGGACCATTGGCATTTATACAGCAATCAGTGCTATAAAAATGCACTGATTACTGTGTAAATGTCATTGGCAATGAAAGGGTTAACCTGCAGGGGGCGCTCTAAGAGTTAACTGTGTTCCCTGGGCGTGTTCTAACTGTATGTGGGCTGTATATGATCACGGCTTCCATATAGGAGGAAGCCTGCGGTCATTGCCCTTCCCCCTCTATGAGAACGGAGATCCGTGTTTACTTACACGGACCTCCGCTCTCTCACTGCTGGGGGGGGCCATCGCGGGTAGCCGGCGGCGATCGAGTCCTCCCTCTCCCTGGCCCCCCCCCGAACACAGTGAGCGCGCGAGCACACCTCCGGCGGCGCATGCTCACAGCACTGGTTATCGCAGCCGCCGTCATATGACGGAGGTTTGCGATAACTAACCACTTTGTCACTGCGGTCGGCAAGTGGTTAAGTGATCAAATGGTATAGTTGCCGACCTCCAGTTTCTAGCTATTGTTATTTTGGCTGAGACAAAGATAAATGTTAGGAGGCATCTCTGGGTCTTATTGGCCTGCTCAACCCTACGCCCCAGTAATGCATGCTCCGCGGATTTAGGCAGATTGATTTGGGTAAGGGTGTAGATAAAGTTGAAGACCCTTATCCAAAACCTTCGCACTTTGGGGCATTACCACCATATATGATATATCGTTCCTTCCTGTCCACACCCCTGAAGCACCAGAGGCCCCCGGGACAGATGTAGCCAGTCTGGTCGGCACCAAATACCACCTCATCAGCACTTTATATTTAGCTTCCACAATAGAAGTATTGATGAGGGACCTTAAAGCTGCTAGTGCTATCGAATGCCATTCATCAACCTCCATCATAATCTGGATATCCCGTTCCCATCTGGACATATAACTCAATTTTTCCGAGGTATATGTTAGAATAGTATATATTTCAGAAATATTACCATGGATTTTGTCATAGCAATGGCACAGGTTTTCCATTGGCGACATAATTACAATATCACGTTTCCGAGACAAAGTACACAAATAGTGGCGTATTTGGGTGTATCAATACTGTTCAGTGTGTGGCATTTGGTATATTTCTATTATCGTCTGTTTAGACAACAGGCCCCTGTAGTCACAAAAATCTGCGATCCTCAGTAGGCCCTTGTTGGCCCACCATTCAAAAGCAAGGGGGGGTGAGACCCAGAGTGAAATCTTTGTTATGCAGCAAAGGGGCCAGCGGGCTATAAACTGATTTAAAACTGAATGCTCGAGACAATCTATCCCAGATGCTAAATGATCGCGATAGTGAAGGGCATAAAATCGGGGGCCTGTCCTTCGTAGGTAGCCACATAATATAAGAGATTTGTTTTTGTTGACATTTCCATGTTCCATGTTCCATTTGAATCCATATCGCTTGAGGATGCTGGGAGTGGAATCTGGTGAGTTGTGCCAATTGGGCAGTGTTAAAGTATTTTAGCAGGTTGGGGAATCCCAAACCTCCCTTTTTGTTTTGGTGTAAATAGCGTGCGTTTGTTCACTCTGGGTCTCTTAACTCCAGGATTATAGGTATAGTGTGGAAGAAATACAAAATTCTTGGAAGAACGTTCATTTTTATGGAATGTAGTCTGCCGAACCACGACGGAGGATGAAGGTGCGATCTGGCCAAGTCTTCTATTAAGTGTTTGTAAAGTGGCGGATAGTTTCGAGAATATACGTTTTGGAGAGTGGGCTTGAGGTGGATACCTAAATATGGAAGAGCGTCCTTTTCCCATCAAAGTTTGTGGGATTGTTCTATATTCTTTTGTATGTTATCTGGTAAGTTTATATTAAGTGCCCGTGATTTGTCCTGGTTAATCATGAGACCTGAAATTGTTGAGAAAGGTTGGAGTGTTGCATAGAGATTGGGAAGGGTAGTGACGGGTGATGAGATGGTCAATAAAATGTCATCCGTGAGCAATAAGCATTTATGTTCCCTTTCTCCGCATATTATTCCCCTTATATCCTGATTTGCTCTAATTTTAATTGCGAGAGGTTCTAGTGCTAGAACAAAAAGCAATGGGGATAGGGGACATCCTTGCCAAATTTCACGCTGTATCGGGAGGGGCATTATAAAAAAACCTTTGAACATTATGGATGCACTAGGTGTGCTGTACAATGTTCGGAGGACAGACAGAAATCTTTGACCGAATCCATATCTGGATAGGACGTAAAACAAGTATTCCCAAGATAGGGAATCGAAAGCCTTATGTACATCCAGTGAAAGTAGCATGCCCTGTCGGGTCCACCCACCATCCCATTTTAAATGAACAGCTGAAATTATGTCAATTATTCTCCTACTTTGATCCGAAGCCTGGCAGTTGGGAACAAATCCCGCCTGATCTGGGTGGATATAGCTTGAGAGGAACGAATTTAGTCTAGATGCTAGAATTTTGGTCATTATCTTTAAATCCACATTTATCAAGGATATTGGTCGGTAATTTGAACAATCTCCATGATCCTTACCTGGCTTCAGTATAACGTGGATATATGCTGTGTTTTCGTGATCCGGAATATGATTGCCCCGCCTTATATTGTTAAAATAAGAGCAGAGATGGGGGATCAGTATATCTTGATTATATATTATTTTTAAGGTAATTTACTGTATTTTCAAAAACTATACTCAAGCAGGTGGTTTAATGGACAAATTACTGAAGTTTGAAGTTAGAACTTCAAACCAGTAATTTCACAGTAAATAGATAAATAATAAATGATTATCTTATAACATATAGCATAATAATATATGATTAGCTTGTACCTTTTCAGCAGCAGCAGATTCTCATTCTCCCTCTTAAGGCTACTTTCACACTGAGCGGCAGCCGCGGTCACGGTAAAACCCCACTAGTTTTAGCGGAGTTTTACCAGCGATAGGGCGGGAGCACCACGCTTTTAACCCCCCGCAAGGGGTTAAAAAGGGGTTAAAAGTGCCGGCGCTCAGCGCTACCGAGGCGGTGTGCAGCCGCTTCGGAATCGCTTGCCATTCATTTCAATGGCAGGGGCGGTAGAGGAGCGGTATATTACCGCTCCCCTCACCGCCTCAAAGATTTTGTAACGTCCTGCAAGCACACTGCCTCAGTGTGAAAGCACTCAGGGCTTTCACATTGGGGTGGATTGGGGGGGACTTTTGAGGTGCTTTACAGATGCTATTTTTAGCTAAATAGCGTCTATAAAACGCTTCACTGTGAAAGTAGTCTTACTGTGTGAGAAAAACATGGGATTGTGGGTAAAACTTATACACATAAACCCATGTTTTTCCTTTTAGTTAAGAGGGCTGGGCTGGAAGGGAGCATTTATCTTTTAGACACATGCCCCTTCTATGACACTGCAGTGAGAGGAGAGCCTCCATTGCAGCATTTTTATTGGACAGCTTGGGCCAATGGTGCTTTAACATTGGTCTAAGGCTCCAAGCTGTCCATTGAGCTCAGTGCCTTTGAGAAGAAGCGAGAGGCACTTTGAATTCATCCTCCCAGTCTGCTGCAAATACAGTGTGGCAGCTTGTATTTAAACTCGGCGCTCTGTATGTAGTTTCTGACAGGCTGCGCAAGGAGCCCCATATCCCTGGAACCATAGATGATAGGAGCCCCAAATTTTTTTACCAGTGGTGGGGTACCTACCCCCCAAATTCGGGGTCTCTATTACCCCAGGTCACCGAGCTATGACCCTCAAAGTCGATTGTTTTTTTTCTTTTTTTATGTTCATGGCAGGTGAGGCTCTGCCCTGAGTGCACGTCCCTGATATATATATAGTGTCAGTGGGACACTGAGGAGTGAGAGAGGCCTCATGGAGCAGCCAGTGTGCATATTTGCAGTAGGCAGAGTAGTCTGTGACAGAGCGTCAAGGAGCTGATCGAGAGTAAGCTAGGAGAGAGCTTGACTCTGAATTCTTTTGGTCTGAGAAGCAGACCTAAGGCCTAGGCTGGAGACCTGAAGCAGCCGTGTGGCAGGAGAGGCTGATGTATTTTGATTGTGCAAGTCACAGTAATGGTGGAATCCCGTGCGTGGGCTACTGATTTTTTTTGTGAGTTTTGCCATATTTTTAAATAAAAGTGGGCTACCATGCCCTTAAAAGTACAGTTTTGGACTGACGCACTCATTGAAAACGCACCTACCGCTTGAGTCTGATATCCGCAATCTTACATGTGGTGGAGGTATTGCTTTGGGCAGAGACGGAAGAATTCCAGATCATTGCATACCAAAAACAGTGAGTATCAAGGAGACTGGGTGTTTTGCAGCAATGCTGTGAGGAGCAGCTAATGTGAACCCAGTGGAGTCTGTATGTGAAACTGTGCTGCTTGCAACTCTTAAAGAGACAGTACACCAAATGTTCCTGTGTTAAAAGGAACTGTGTTAAAAAGTGTTGTGTGCCCGGCTCCAGCGATGGGGCTGTCGCAAAAAGGAAGCAATGTTTGCTGAGATGATAGAACCCTGTGGCTGGAGGGGTTGTTACCAAAAGAACAAGCCCCAGACTGGTGCAAGATGCATTTGGCCACACTGGAGCAAGAGAAAAAGGAAAGCAAGCCATCACTAAGGCTCCTTTCACACTGAAGCGTTTTACAGACGCTATTTAGCTAAAAATAGCATCTGTAAAGCACCTCAAAAATCCCCCCCAATCCACCCCAATGTTAAAGCCCTGAGTGCTTTTACACTGGGGCGGTGCGCTTGTGGGACGCTACAAAAAGTCTTGCAAGCAGCATCTTTGGGGCGGTGAGGGGAGCGGTGTATATACTGCTCCTATAACGCCCCTGCCATTGAAATGAATGGCAAGCGTTTCCGAAGCGGCTGCACACCGCCTCATAGCACCGGCACTTTTAACCCCTTTTTAACCCCTTGTGGGAGGTTAACAGCACGGCGCGGAGCCATATCGCTGGTAAAACTCCGCTAAAACTAGCGGGGTTTTACCGCGGCTGCTGCTTCAGTGTGAAAGTAGCCTTAGTGCAAGGAGTGAGTAGATGGGTGTGGTTGCCCGTGACAACAAAGAATAAATACATGCGGCTGACTTCATATGGCCTATGTTGCTTTCTGAACATGTTGAAGACTTTTTGGATGAGTTTGCGATGATTGCTTCCTACAGAGTGTGGCCCAGAGGTCGCTGGGTTGAATTGGTGCAACCGTTTCTCACAGAGAAGTGTACAGGCAGATGAATCATAACCGAGATGACTACAACAATTACCAAGAAGCAATCCAATTTAGAGAGCGCTGGAAAAATTCAGCGGGGAGAATGTGGTCTCCCATAGCGACCAGAGAAAATCTGTTTGCAGAAGGGAGGTGCTGCAGCAGAGATGTGGCTCAAATCTTGAGCGAAGATGGTTGTGCAAGAGCGTTTGCTGTTATCCCTGGCAATCATGGTGAAATTTGGTTCAGCCTGCAGGAGATGAGAGAGAGTGCAAGAAACCGGTGGTTTCACATTATGGCTGCTTGTATGAAGTGGTCAGCTCAGAGAAGAGGGCACAGTATTAAGCATTCTGTAAGGGGTCTGACATGTGTGGATCTGCTGTTACCCCTAGCAACAAGAAACCTGTTCGGCCTGCATGGGATGTTGGAGAGTCCAAGAAGGCTGCAATGTTGCCCCTTGTCAATGTGAGGGCATTGGCCTGTGAGAGCACAGCCAAGAAGGGACTACGCCCTCATTTGAAATGTTCATCACCTGCCAACTGGAAGACTGTTCCAATTTCATGTGTGAGACAAAAAATGTGACTGTGCACACGGGAGTGGAAGTGACCCTAAATGGGAGATCCCCTGTTTGTGCGAAAAAGGACTTTCCTTGCTGCAGTGCCCTGTTCAGTGGGGAGGCAAGTGTTAAAGCTGATAAGGTGTTGCTTAACCCCTTCCTTACCGGGCACTTAAACCCCCCTCCTGCCCAGACCAATTTTTGGCTTTCAGCGCTGTCGCATTTTGAATGACAATTGCGCAGTCGTGCGACGTTGTACCCAAATAAAATTTGCGTCCTTTTTTTCCCACAAATAGAGCTTTCTTTTGGTGGTATTTGATCCCCTCTGCGTCATTTCTGATCGCCGCTATAAACAAAAAATGAGCAACAATTTTGCAAAAAAGAACAATATTTTTTACTTTTTGCTAAAGTACAAATCCATTAAAAAAATATTCATCAGTTTTGGCCGACATATATTCTTCTACATATTTTTGGTAAAAAAAAAAATCGCAATCGGCGTATATTGATTGGTTTGCGCAAAAGTTATCGCGTCTACAAACTGGGAATTGATTTATGGCGTTTTTATTATTTTTTTTTTTTTACTAGTAATGGCGGCGATCTGCGATTTTTATCGGGACTGTGATATTGCAGCAGACATGTCGGACATTTTTTACACATTTTTGGGACCAATGACATTTATTCAGCGATCAGAAATTTAAATGTCCACTGATTACTGTATAAATGTCATTGGCAGTGAAGGGGTTAACCAGCAGGGGGCAGTGAAGGGGTTAACAAATGTTCCCTGGGTGTGTTCTAACTGTGGGGGGGATGGGCTGGTCGGGACAAAACAGATCTAACTGATCCCAGCGACAGGGATCAGTAGATCTGCTATGTCCCCTGTCACAGAACGGGGAACCGCCGTGTTTACAACGGCGGTTCCCCGTTCTGAGGCTCCTAAAGGCAATCGGCGGGTCTCGGGCGGACATTGAGTCTGTCCGACCCACGGGCACGCTCGCACAGCGTGCGGCGCGCGCGCCGCTGCCGCCAGGGAGCGCGCCCGGAGCGTGCGCAGTGGAGGACGTCCATGGACGTCCTCCCTGCATTTCAGATCCGCGCTGGAGCCGTACTATGGCAATAGCGCGGATCTGAAGTGGTTAACCACTTCACCCCCGGAAGGATTTCCCACTGTAGGACCAGAGCCCTTTTTGCAATTCGGCACTGCGTTGCTTTAGCTGACAATTGCGTGGTCGTACGACGTTGTACCCAATCAAAATTTGCTTCCTTTTTTCCCACAAATAGAGCTTTCTTTTGGTGGTATTTGGTCACCTCTGCGTCATTATTGATCGCCACTATAAACACAAAAAGAGCGACCAATTTTTGAAAAAAAAAAAAACAATATTTTATTACTTTTTGCTAAAATAAAAATCCAAAAAAATATATATATATAAAAAAACAAATGTATTCATCAGTTTTGGCCGATTTATATTCTTCCTCATATTTTTGGTAAAAAAAATCGCAATCGGCGTTTGATTGGTTTGCGCAAAAGTTTCCGCGTTTACACACCATGAGAATTAATTTCTGGGGTTTTTACTTTTTATTTATTTATTTATTTTTTTAGTAATGGCAGCGATCTGCGATTTTTTTTTTTTTTTTTATCGGGAGTTTGATATTGGGGCGGACATGTCGGACATTTTTGACACTTTTTTTGGGACCAATGACATTTATACAGCGATCAGGAATTTAAATATCCACTGATTACTGTATAAATGTCATTAGCAGTAAAGGGGTTAACCTGCAGGATCTAGGGGTTAACTGTGTTCCCTGGGTGTGTTCTAACTGTCAGGGGGCTGGGCTGCCAGTGACAGGGATCAGTACATCTCTTACATGCCACCTGTCAGAACGGGGAACCGCCGTGCTTACTTCGGTGGTTCCCCGTTCTTTCCCTCTGGCAGCTCATCGCGGCTCGCCGGCAGAGATCGGGTCCGCCCGAGCTGCGGGCATACCCTCCAGATTGCGGCGTGCACGAGAGCCCCCTAGCTGCCTGTCCGTAAATCGCCGCCTTTTTACGGCGATTCGCGAGACAGCGCCGCACTGCCGCAGTAAATCACGGCTGATCACAGTGTAAATGGGAAGAGCCGTTTATCGGCTTTTCCTCTGCTCAGGTCTGCAGACCTGAGCAGCGGAGAGCCGATCGGCTGCTCTCCTGACGGGGGGGGGGGGG
>BLSH010468666.1:838625-852079 GCA_018402905.1 Glandirana rugosa
CCGCCCCCCCCCCCCCCCCCCAGTCTCAAGTCTTTTGTACCCTCTAGGCTTTCTTCTAAGATTGCCCTGTATTTGGCTCCATCCGTCTACCCATCAACTCTGACCAGTTTCCCTATCCCTGCTGAAGAAAAGCATCCCTACAACATGATGCTGCCACCACCATATTTCGTGGTGGGGATGGTGTGTTCAGGGTGATGTGCAATGTTCGTTTTCCACCACATATAGCATTTTGCTATTAGGCCAAACAGTTTAATTCTGGTCTCATCTGACCAGTGCACCTTCTTCCACATGTTTGCTGTGTCCCCCATATGATTTCTCGCAAACTGCAAATAGGACTTCTTATGGCTTTCTTTCAACAATGGCTTTCTTCTTGCCACTCTTCCATAAAGGCCAGATTTGTGGAGTGCACGACTAATAGTTGTCCTGTGGACAGATTCTCCCACCTGAGCTGTGGATCTCTGCAGCTCCTCCAGAGTTACCATGGGCCTCTTGGCTGCTTCTCTGACTAATGCTCTCCTTGCCCAGCCTGTCAGTTTAGGTGGACAGCCATGTTCACAGATCAGCTGTATTTATACTGAGAATAAATTACACACAGGTGGACTCTATTTATTAATTAGGTGACTTCTGAACACAATTGGTTCCACTAGATTTTAGTTATAGGTATGAGAGTAAAGGGGGCTGAATACAAATGCACGCCACACTTTTCAGATATTTATTTGTGGAAAATTTTTGAAAACCATTTATCATTTTCCTTCCACTTCACAATTATGTGCCACTTTGTGTTGGTCTATCACATAAAAGTCCAATAAAATAAATTTACGATTTTGGCTGTAACATGACAAAATGTGGAAAATTTCAAGGGGTATGAATACTTTTTCAAGACACTGTGTGTGTGTGTGTGTGTGTATATATATATATATATATATATATATATATATATATATATACACAGTATCTCACAAAAGTGAGTACACCCCTCCATATTTTTGTAAATATTTTATTATATCTTTTCATGTGACAACACTGGAAAAATGACACTTTTCTACAATGTAAAGTAGTGAGTGTACAGCTTGTATAACAGTGTAAATTTGCTGTCCACTTAAACTAACTCAGCACACAGCCATTACTGTCTAAACCGCTGGCAACAAAAGTGAGTACACCCCTAAGTGAAAATGTTCAAATTGGGCCCAAAGTGTCAATATTTTGTGTGGCCACCATTATTTTCCAGCACTGCCCTAACTTTCTTGGGCATGGAATTCACCAGAGCTTCACATGTTGTCACTGGAGTTCTCTTCTACTCCTCCATGATGGCATCATGGAGCTGGTGGATGTTAGAGACCTTGCGCTCCTCCACCTTCCGTTTGAGGATGCCCCAGAGATGCTCAATAGGGTTTAGGTCTGGAGATATGCTTGGCCACTCCATCACCTTTACCCTCAGCTTCTTTAGCAAGGCAGTGGTCATCTTGGAGGTGTGTTTGGGGTCGTTATCATGTTGGAATACTGCCCTGTGGCCCTGTCTCTGAAAGGAGGGGATCATACTCTGCTTCAGTATGTCACAGTACATGTTGGCATTCATGGTTCCCTTAATGAACTGTAGCTCCCCAGTGCCAGCAGCACTCATACAGCCCCAGACCATGACACTCCCACCAACATGCTTGACTGTAGGCAAGGCACACTTGTCTTTGTACTCCTCACCTGGTTGCTGCCACACACGCTTGACACCATCTGAACCAAATAAGTTTATCTTGGTCTCATCAGACCACAGGACATGGTTCCAGTAATCCATGTCCTTAGTCTGCTTGTCTTCAGCAAACTGTTTGCAGGCTTTCTTGTGCATCATCTTTAGAAGAGGCTTCCTTCTGGGACGACAGCCATGTAGATCAATTTGATGCAGTGTGCGGCGTATGGTCTGAGCACTGACAGGCTGACCCCCACCCCTTCATCCTCTGCAGCAATGCTGGCAGCACTCGTACGTCCATTCCCCAAATACAACCTCTGGATATGACGCTGAGCATGTGCCATTAACTTCTTTATGGCCCGTTATGAGTGGAATCAGTCCTGTTAAACCGTTGTATAGTCTTGCCCACCATGCTGCAGCTCAGTTTCAGGGTCTTGGCAATCTTCTTATAGCCTAGGCCATCTTTATGTAGAGCAACAATTCTTTTTTTTCAGATCCTCAGAGAGTTCTTTGCCATGAGGTGCCATGTTGAACTTCCAGTGATCAGTATGAGAGAGGGAGAGGGATAACACCAAATTTAACACACCTGCTCCCCATTCACACCTGAGACCTTGAGTCCCAATTTGGACATTTTCATTTAGGGGTGTACTCACTTTTGTTGCCAGGGCTTTAGACATTAATGGCTGTGTGTTGAGTTATATTGAGGGGACAGAAAAATTACACTGTTATACAAGCTATACACTCACTACTTTACATTGTAGCAAAGTGTCATTTCTTCAGTGATGTCACATGAAAAGATAGAATAACATATTTACAAAAATGTGAGGGTTGTACTCACTTTTGTGAGATACTGTGTGTGTGTGTATATATATATATATATATATATACAGTTATGCTCATAAGTTTACATACCCTGGTAGAATTTATGATTTCTTGGCCATTTTTCAGAGAATATGAATGATAACGCAAGAACATTTCTTTCACTCAGGGTTAGTGTTTGACTGAAGCCATTTATTATCAATCAACCCTGTTTACTCTTTTTAAATCAACAGAAACTACCCAAAAGACCCTGATCAAAAGTTGGTCCTTGTGAAATCCTGGTGATTTTGGCCTAATAACATGCACACAAGTTGACACAAAGGGGTTTGAATGGCTATTAAAGGTAACCGTCCTCACCTGTGATCTGTTTGCTTGTAATTAGTGTGTGTGTATAAAAGGTCAATGAGTTTCAGGACTCCTGACAGATCCTTGCATCTTTCATCCAGTGCTGCACTGACATTTCTGGATTCTGAGTCATGGAGAAAGCAAAAGAATTGTCAAAGGATCTACGGGAAAAGGCAGTTGAACTTTATAAAACAGTAAAGGGATATAAAAAGATATCCAAAGAATTGAGAATGCCAATCAGCAGTGTTCAAACTCTAATCAAGAAGTGAAAATGGTGGGGTTTTGTTGAAACCAAACCACGGTCAGGTGGACCAACTAAGATTTCAGCCACAACTGCCAGGAAAATTGATTTGGGATGCAAAGAAAAACCCACAAATCACTTCAGGTGAAATACAGGACTCTCTGAAAACATGTGGTGTGGTTGTTTCAAGATGCACAATAAGGAGGTGCTTGAAGAAAGATGGGCTGCATGGTCGAGTCGCCAGAAGAAAGCCATTACTACGCAAATGCCACAAAGTATCCTGCTTACAATACGCCAAACAGCACAGAGACAAGCCTCAAACCTTCTGGCACAAAGTCATTTGGAGTGATGAGACCAAAATTTAGCTTTTTGGCCACAACCATAAACGCTACATTTGGAGAGGAGTCAACAAGGCCTATGATGAAAGGTACACCATTCCTACTGTGTAACACGGAGGTGGATCCCTGATGTTTTGGGGATGTGTGAGCTACAAAGGCACAGGAAATTTGGTCAAAATTGATGGCAAGATGAATGCAGTATGTTATCAAAAAAGGAACATTTGCATATTTCAGCCAGGAAGCTGTGCATGGGACGTACTTGGACATTCCAACATTACAATGATCCAAAACACAAGGCCAAGTCGACCTGTCATTGGCTACAGCAGAATAAAGTGAAGGTTCTGGAGTGGCCATCTCAGTCCTGACCTCAATATCATTGAGCCACTCTGGGGAGATCTCAAACGTGCAGTTCATGCAAGACAGCCCAAGAATTTCCAGGAACTGGAGGCTTTTTGCCAAGAGGAATGGGCAGCTTTACCATCTGAGAAGATAAAGAGCCTCATCCACAAATACCACAAAAGACTTCAAGCTGTCATTGATGTTAAAGGGGGCAATACACAATATTAAGAACTGGGGTATGTAAACTTTTGATCAGGGTCATTTCGGTAGTTTCTGTTGTCATTAAGATTTAAAAAGAGTAAACACAGTTGATTCATAATAAATGGCTTCAGCCAAACACCAACCATGAGTGAAGTAAAAGTCTTTGTGTCATTCATATTCTCTAAAAATTGGCCAAGAAATCATAAATTCTGCCAGGGTATGTAAACTTACGAGCACAACTGTATGTGTGTGTGTGTGTGTGTGTGTGTGTGTGTGTGTGTGTGTGTATATATATATATATATATATATATATATATATATCAGCAGCAGCCCGCCAACAACCCGGGACCCAAGAAACACCATTTAATTTCTAGCGATATTGGTTATTTTGCTGCAAAATCACTTCATTTATCCTCACCACTACTACCTCCACAATATTGAAATATCAGTTTTACTTGGAACTGTCCTTTGACATGACAGAGAGAAAGAGCACATGTCCCATAGGAACATATCAGATCCCAGCTCTTGTTTTTTTTTTTTTTTTTAAATAGCAACAGAAATAATGGATTTTACTGTGAATTGTGGGTAACATTTTTCTGTTACATTTTTCATAAATTAGCTCAATGTATGTTAATGGTTTGTGTGCTTCACCAAATTAATTGGTCAATAAATTGGTCATTCAGTGTCCCCTTGACATCTTAACCATCAATGTATCTATAGAGTGTGCTATTCGAACCCATGTGACTCCTTCATGTGTCCTACTTACAGTCACACATTTCAGCTTAATTAATTTCCTTCTTCACATTAAGCAGCATATTGCAGCCATTGATTATTGGTTTTCTGTCCTTAGCCGCCAGATTGCCCCTCAATAATTATGACAATATGCATTTTATGCTTGACTTAACCAGGTCAACTTGAAGAACAAGTAAGATGAGTACATACTGAATCAAATGACACTGTCATCTCCATCCTCTGTAAAGATCCATGGCATATGATAACATGACTGTTGAATGTAGTTGTTTCAAACTGTTGTAGAACATTAGCAAGCAGGACAGAAATGTTGTGTAAAATAGATCTGTTGTCACCAATATTAGGAGCTGGGAATTCATAGCAAAATATACATTTTTACTGCATAGACTGTTTCCATCCAAATCTAACATTTTAGTATTTGCATGCATGCATTCATATATGGCTGAGTGTATTGTATGGAGGTTCTTGAAAAAGGCATATCTATAGCCATAGAACCACAGGAGGCTGTTAGAGCACCTGGGGTTGTGGAAGGGGGCTGTTAGGGCTATAATAAACTCATCCCTTGCTCTATTCAGTTCCACAACTTCCCCTCCCATGTAAAAAAGATAACGCTGGCTTTGAAACATAAGGGATCATTTCTGTGCATCAATTTGCAAACTGGGCCGTGGTTCAAAATTCGTCCAGATTAACAGGAACCAGCCACATTTTGATGCATGTGTTGCCGTCCCTGCTTGACAGTAGTTGACAAAATACAATGTTCCCGGGGGGTTAGGGTGATCCTCCATCTGCTTTGCTTCTGTGGATGGAGAAATGTTTTTTTTTTTCATTTAGCCTTCTATAGTGGGGCCAGCTTTAGCTCCATAAAAGAGAAATAGGAAGCATCAGCACATGATACAGTAAGCACTGGGATATAGAACTTCAGGTATGTTAAAGTGGGATGAGATGGTTAAACTAGCTCATTACTTATGCTGGCCTCTATACCAATCAATGTATATTTTACAGCTTACCAGTCATACAATCAGGGCTGTCTTAATGCGCAGGCACCCTTGAGCACTGCCCAGGGGCCCAGGTGCATGGGGGCCCCATGATAATCTTGTATTACATCACACTCGCCAACTGTCCCAGATTTGCTGCAATAGTCACACTTTTTACTAAGCTTTCCCGGGATGGCCTTGTCCCAGAAAGGGCCCCGAAACTTGTACTTTACCCTCCTGATCCCCACCTGCATTTAGCCCATCTTCCCCCCGTACTATGCCCTATGTATTGATTGGTCTTTGTTTTTTGTTTAAAAATTTTAAATTTAAAAAGTACTAATAAATATATGTTTAATTCTATCAACTATTTATACTTTAATTCTTGAGCGTAGGTATGTAAATTGGGACAGACTGGTAGGGGCCCCAGTGCATTACTTTGCCCAGGGCCCATGATGCTATCAATACAGCCCTGCATACAATTGGGTGGCTGCATTCATTTTATCAGGCTAAGAAAATTAGAAGGAATGAAACAAAGGAAGAACAGTCTTATCTTCCTTCTATAAGCTACTAACAACCCCCCCCCCCCCAGCATCACCACCATGCACATGTAAAAAAAGAAGGGAGAAAGATATGTTTGAATTCCAGCCTAAGTGGCAATCATGGTTCCCTCAAAAGATACAGCAGTACAGCAGAGGAGTTAATGTAGTTACCCAGGGACAAGAAGTGTATCAATTACATAAATTACCAGGTGAAAATAAAGGAAAAAAAAACCCTGAAAATAAAAACAAAGGCAACCACCTATCCAGGGCCGGCCCTACCATGGGTCCCAGTGGGTCCATTGGACCCAGGCAGCACTTTGAGAGGGGCAGCAAACTGAACCACGGCTGCCTATCCTTCTCTTCTATTTACCCAGAAAATTAACGACCAAGATTTTTTTCCAGCAGTTCTGTCAGGATGGCACCCCCCCCCCCGGCCGCTCTGCCTGCCCTTTTACTACCCTAGTCCGCCCCTATACTGCCCTAGCCTGTCTATATACCCCAGCCTGCCCCTATACTGCCTTAGACTGTCCATATACTACCCTACCCTGTCCATATACTAACCTAGCCTGTCTATATACTACCCTAGCCTGTCCATATACTACGCTAGCCTGTCTATATACTACCATAACCTGCCCTTATACTGCCCTAGCCTGTCTATATACTACCATAACCTGCCCTTATACTGCCCTAGCCTGTCTATATACTGCCCTAGCCTGTCCTTATACTGCCCTAGTCTTTCTATATACTGCTGTAGCCCGCCCCTTGGAACTGAACATAATGGTATGTCATATAATTTTGCTTATAGACAAGGTGCTGTTGCGCGTAAATCTGACTTCCTGATAATTTTAGTATTAATTATAATGATGGGCGTGATTTTTTTTTGGGGGGGGGGGAGTGGGAGGGGGGCAGCATTTCATTTGTGGACCCAGGCAGCACAATGTCTTGGGCCAGCCCTGCACCTATCTATAAACTCATAAGCTGCAAGTTATATGCACGATAATATTATTGGAAGAACAGTTCTAGAAGGTTAGAATTGATTCTCTTAGAATAGAACTGTTATATCAGAACCAAAGAATATTTGAACCATTTGAATACTTGATGTTTTTACAAATAAGTCACGCAGCTACATAGTTTGGTCCTATTAATACCACTTTGCCTGTTTCTGACCTGGAATGTTACTTGTTAAGATAGGGCACCATAAATTCATCTCTACATGTTATTTGTCCCTATATCATTCTGAGACCAGGAGACTAACAAAGACTAAATCTCAATGGTCCAGCAATATACCAAGTCTGCCGGAGGATGCGTGGCAGGGAATATTAGGTTCTCACTTGAGCTTGACAATCTATTCTAGGGATAAGGTAAGCCAGGTAAAATATTTTCATAGTATTTTTTATATTCCACATGTATTGTTCAGAATGGGCAAATCACCTTTCCTTGTATGTCCCAAGAGTGTATTTGATCCTGGAACATCTATTATTTTTCTATGTAAAAAATGTAATAGCTATTCAGTGGAAATTCCCTGATCATCTGAAAAGTACCCATTGGTTTAGATTTATGTAGCCATGGCCCCATATGGGTTGCTGGAAGTTGTGGTTCACCTGTAACTCTGTCCTCAGTCACACATGTCCTTGCATCCGGAGTCAGGAAGAACAGGCCGGTAATTATGGGATGCCCAGCAGATTAACAATTCTTGAGTGGGACCATCTATATACACTCCAGCATATACACTTATCCTCTGCCTCCAGCACAACACTTGCTTCTCCACTTGTTCCTCTTCCTCCAGCACAACACTTACTTCTGGCCTAGCTAGCACATGGAGAGGCCTGCACCAAATTTAGCAGTGCCTGGTGAACTGCCCAATACAGGCAGGGACCTTGTGCACCTTAGTGTAGCAAAATTAGAGGTGTGCTAGATAGCCTAGCCCTTGCACCCTTCTCAGACTGTCTCTCAACCCAATCTGCTCCGGTCTGCCTCTTCCAGCTTCCCAGGGTTTGTACCACTCACGACACCTGACACTTGTAGTTCCCCTCCTGGAGATCTCTCTGGCAGTACTCTCTCCCACTGTCCTCTACCTGCTCTCTCCCTTGTGCCTCTGTTCCAAAATCTCACTATCCTCCCGGATGCACCCAAGTCCCAGGCTGAAGTCACTCCCCCAGACTGGGGGCTCCCTCAAGGCCCCACCAGCCTTTGTACTTCTCCATCTCCATCTCTTCCTCCCAAACTCTTCCTCCCAAACTAGGCTGACCCTAGGTATTTGAGGAGCCCCCTGCCAATCCAAGTTGGGGATTGGTCAGAGCTTCTCAGAATACCCCAGGTGGCTACACCTCCCCTCTCCATCTCTCTTTCCAGAAACCATCAGAAGCTTCTGGAAAGAAGTGGGAGGTTCTGATGACACCCAAACAATTCATTTGACAGTGCAACGGATAACACTGGGGTAACTGGGATGTGCTACCAACATATGGATGGTAGTATATTAGCATAAAAATTCTGGCATAAAGTCCATAAAGACCAATAGTTGTCTGTGTACCGAAGGGCTGCACCTTTGAGAAGTAAACCAGTCTTCTAGAGTAAAGGGAAACACAAGAACAAAAGTGCGCCTCTAAGTGTACCCATAAAATGAACAGTTTATTTAGAAGATTAAAAACGACTCACAAAAGTAGTAAATTAGAAGCATTGCAGTGATATGGTGACGGTGACGCATCCCCAAGGTGCCGGAACCGGAAGTCTCAGAACGGAAGGCTGCAGGTGTATGTGGAAACGCTGGAGGCCACCGACGGGTCCTGTGTACATTCAGACAGCCCCCATCTGATCCTCTCCTCTGACGATCCGGAGCTAAGCAGAACCCTCAGTTCGTGGATGCATAGCCAGCAGTGGCTTATCACTGCAATGCTTCTAATTTACTACCTTTGTGAGTAGTTTTTAATCTTCTAAATAAACTGTTCATTTTATGGGTACACTTAGAGGCGCACTTTTGTTCTTTTGGTTCTGATGACAACACCTGTGAGCCACCCAGCCTTGTCCTGAGCATTCCCAGCCCAGAATCAACACAATGAGGCCTGACTTCCAGTCAGACGTGACCAAATTTGCCTCACCTACACAAAAACCTCTCTAAGCACCTACCTAAGGTAGAGGGTGCTACACTTATCAACCAAGTGATCTTTATGTAAAAACTGACATATGAAACCCAAGGTTGTCCTAGAAAAAAATTGACGATCCCTGGTCCCCCTGGCTGGAAACGCAATCTACTTTACTTTATAAAGTAATATAATTTATATAATTTAATTTGTACTCTATGCATTATATTAATGCTAGATACGGAAAATAACATGTTAGTAAATCATGAAACTATAGCATACTTCAAAAATATAATTATCGTCACAGTGTGTATAGCACAATATAAACAATGTAGATCTTTCCTCCGAGATACCATTCTTGATTAATGTTCATGTGTGTTCAATATTGTCTAATATGTAATGTAAGTTTTAGGATGGGGGGGAGGGAGTGGGTAGTTCAGTAAAGTAATACTGCTTTCAGAAATAGAGGTGTTAATAGTTTATTTTTAGCAATTAACAAAACGGAAGGTACCGTATTTTTCGCCGTATAAGACGCTCCGGAATATAAGACGCACCCAATTTTAAAGAAGGAAAATCTAGAAAAAAAAATTCTGAACCAAATACTGTAGTAAAATATTTTCATCACGTAATGTCCACCATTGCCCCCACTCATCACTGTAATGTCCACCATTGCCCCCTACTCGTCATCACCATCACTGTTCCAGTGCAATATTGCCCCCACACTAATAATAATAGCCAGTAACATTGCCCCCACACTAGTAATAATAGCCAATAACATTGCCCCCACACTAGTAATAATAGCCAGTAACATTGCTCCCACATTAGTAATAATAGCCAGTAACATTGCCCCCACATTAGTAATAATAGCCAGTAACATTACTCCCACATTAGTAATAATAGCCAGTAACATTGCCCCCAACATAGTAATAATACTCACTGTTGCAGAAGTGTGCTCTGGTAGGATCCGCCGCCGCCGGGTGTACCAAGATGGCCGACCGCTCCGGAGCTAGGCCAAAGCCGCGGCCTTTCCTAAGGCCGCGGCGGCGTTGCGCTCCGCGGAGGTAAACTCTCTATTCATCGTATAAGACGCACCAACTTTTCCCCCCCAGTTTTGGGGAAGAAAAAGTGCGTCTTATACGGCGAAAAATACGGTAAATGATCAGAAGAGCAATTCAAATCATATGAATATTTGATGCGACCACTCATGCCTTTGCCCAAAACAGCATCAATTCTTCTAGGTACACTTGCACACAGTTTTTTAAGGAACTCGGCAGGTAGGTTGTTTCAAACATCTTGGAGAACTGACCACAGATCTTCTCTGGATGTAGACTGCCTCAAATCCTTCTGTCTCGTTATGTAACCATCTGGGAGGCATGTGATTGGCCCCAAATTTGGTCCCAAATTTATTCTGCAGCAGGGCAATGACCCCAAACATACAGTGAATGTCATTAAAAACTATCTTCAGCGTAAAGAAGAACAAGGAGTCCAGGAAGTGATGGATTGGTCCCCACAGAGCCCTGATTTCAACATCATTGAGTCTATCTGGGATTAAATAAAGAGACAAAAGGATTTGAGGCAGCCTACATCCACAGAAGATCTGTGGCTATTTCAGGGCCATCTTAATAATATCATGGGCCCCTGGGCAAAGTAATGCACTAGGGCCTCTACCAGGGAGATGGTGACCTGCGGTGCGCTATGTTGCCGTGGCAAGGAGTGAGTGGGGCTAAAAAATGCTACATATTGGGCATGGCATTTTAGTTTAATTAGAAAACACAAATACACAAAACCAGGGAATTATCCAAAATTAAATTTGTCCCTTATACACATTAATGCAGCCTCGCTGTGCCCATCAATGCGGCCTCACTGTGCCCATCAAAGCAGCCTCGCTGTGCCCATCAATAAAGCCTCACTGTGCCCATTAGTGCAGCCTCACTGTGCCCATCAATGCAGCCTCACTGTGTCCATTAATGCAGTCTGGTTATGCACATGATTGCAGCTGAGTTATACCCATGAATGCAGCCTGGTTATGCACATGATGCAGACTCACCATTGCCGCCTTCGATGATCACACACACACAGCGCTCCCCTTCCTCTCTCTCTCTCCTCCTCCTCCTCACAGTGCTCATTTCCCACTGTGTATCACAAAGCTGGGTCTCTGTTCTGCGGCGCTGTAACAAGGTTCAGCCTCCTAGACCAGCTCATGTGATAGGTGGAACACTGATTCCATCAGTGCTCCATCTATACTATCACACGAGCCGAGGTGGGACCTTGTTACAGTGCCGCCGAACACAGACCCAGCTTTGTGATACACAGCGGGAGATGCATGCTGTGAGGAGGAGGAGGAGAGAGGGAGGGGAGCGATGCAGTCGCAGCTCCAAGTGCAGGGGCCCAGGGATAGGCACGGACCAAGGCTGTGGTGGACATTTTCCAAATTACAGACCTTAGTGAAGGACACCAGGGTACATTTCAAATTAAAACCTTCAAAAAAACCCTTCATCATAGTGCCCCATCATCTGCGTCAGTGGGAGGAATAGTATCCCATCATTGGTATCTGTGGAAGGAGTAGCATCCCATAATTGGTATCTGTGGGAGGAATAGTGCCCCATCATTGGTGTCAGTGGGAGGAATAGTGCCCCTTGGTCGCTGACGGTGGGAGGAATAGTGCCACATCATTGGTGTCAGTGGGAGGAATAGTACCCCATGGTCAGTGTTGGTGGGAGGAATAGTGCCCTATCATTGGTGTCAGGGAGGAATAGTGCCCCCCTTACATTGCTGGTCAGCAGAGAAGGGACTCTTACATGTATAGTCAATACAAGCAACACCTCACACTAATGGACAGTTAAAGGAAGAAAGTCCATTACATTAACCACTTCAGCACCGGAAGGATTTCACACTTTAGGACCAGAGCACTTTTTGCGATTCGGCACTGCGTCGCTTTAGCTGACAATTGCGTGGTCCTGCAACATTGTACCCAAACTAAATTTGCGTCCTTTTTTCCCCACAAATAGAGCTTTCTTTTGGTGGTATTTGATCCCCTCTGCGTCATTTATGATCTCCGCTATAAATAAAAAAAGAGCGTCAATTTTGCAAAAAAAAAAACAGTTTTCCTTACTTTTTGCTAAAATACAAATAAAAAAAAAATATATAAAAAAACATTTTTTTTCATCGGTTTCGGACAATTTATATTCTTCCTCATATTTTTGGTTAAAAAAATTGCAATCGGCATTTATTGATTCTAACCAAAAATAAGTATTATAGCGCTAGCACATAAAAATTATATATACAAAAAATACACTAAAAATACATATAATATGTGGTGACATATAATAAAGTGCTTAAAAATCATACATTCATAGTGACATGATAGTCCATAATAAAGTGACAAAGTGCGCTATGTGTTGCTAAAAGGAATTTTTCTTCCAAGTGCCAATGTGCTCCACACGTGTAGGAAGGGGGAGCCCCCAGGGGAACCCTACTCACCACAACACCATGACCCCCAGCTTTTCAGTCTGGGGATCAAATAAGGCTGTACACACTCAGATGACCATGGGCTGAGGTTATCCCGGATAATATCTCATGTAATCACCGATGGACCACCATATGTTGTGGAAGAAAAAAGGAATCCAACAATAGTGAAGTACTGTTTGGCTTGTTTAATTTGCGCAAGATGAAAGGTTACTTACAAAACAGGCTTTTTAAAATCCGCTTGTTACAGTGTCACGTACCTGGTGGTGGAGTCTGACTTATGCAGTGGGCAACCTCTCTTACGACCCTGATTCCTGAACCCCTGGTAGTGTGGACAGGGAGCTCGGGAGTGCAGGGACGCCTAAAATTTTTCGGACAAAACATTCATTGGAAAGTAGAACGCGTTTAATTTGTTCGGTTTGTCATGAAGTGATAACAACCTAAGGAAAAAAGAAGGTGTTGTATACCACCAGGTAGCCACTAATGTACTCTATAATAGGCCCTATTGGAGTCGGGTACCAGTAGACTCACACATGTCGGAATAAACTAGGGGTCTGACTTTTCGACCCCCAGTACCACAACACCACTCATCCCAAGGGGACCCCCGAGGGGGAAGGATGTGCACACCTCGTGTAACCGTGAACCTTCTTTTTAAGGAAAATCGTTGTGTATCGCGTGAAACAGTGAA
>BLSH010468666.1:855216-877477 GCA_018402905.1 Glandirana rugosa
CACATTTTTTCACGTATATACGGTTATTGAGTTTTATTATAATATGTTTTACTGTAACACGTATTAGGTATACACTTAGAATTTTATTTATTATTGTTTACTGACTTTTTGTAGGTTATTAGACCCCTGACGACACGAGCTCAACGGTCAGAGATTATTTCAGGTGTTGTTGTTTTATATATTGTTTTTTAAAGTTAGGTTTATTACACTCAGTTATCCTGTTAGGAAGGAATTTCACTATCCACGAAGTTTCACGACTTTTATTTCACGTTTAGGCACGAGGATTTAAGTAATTCTCACGTCATTCACATTTTGAGCCCCCACCAGAATTTGCCTTTCATGACCCACTGACTGAAAAGCAGTGGGTCCACGTTCTCTGGTGAGTGCGGGCACGAAAGGGGGTCACCATATGATGCGTGTCACTTACTGCACTCTTAATGAATTTAGGAGCACGGATTTGCACTTTATTTTCAGCACTTTGAAGCACCTATCACTTTAAGGAAGGATTGTCCTATTGACTCACATTATTTGGATTGAAATTTTTTGTTATATATTTTGTTGTTGTGGACTTTATTAGAGACTGGCAACTCGAGCACAGCAGTCCCCAGATTATTGGATGTTTTTCAGTCATTTGTTATTATTTATTTTAAGATTCACATATGGATTATGCACAATGTCATTTTGTATAATATTATTTTGAGTTATTGGCATATATGCACTTTTTTACACTTTTTTAGAGTGATTTATCAGAGGGTTGAGCGCTGATTTACAGCATAATTGATCCTTAGCAGGTAACCCCTGAGCACAGCAGCCCCCTCTTTATACATTTATATTCACATAGGTTATATGTCATTTGTTTTTAGCACATTATTTATCACATTTTTTAATTTCATAGATAAGGGCAGGCGCTGTTTTCCATATTACAATTTACTCAATGTGTAGCAGCTGCATTTAATTCACTATAGTTTTATATCCATTAGCGCAAACTTTTTTTCATAATAGGCATTTATTGATTGGTTTGCGCAAAAATTGTTGTGAGAATTAATTTCCGGAGTTTTTATTTATTTTTTACTACTAATGGCGGTGATCTGCGATTTTTAGCGGTACTGCGATATTGCGGCAGACATGTCGGACCACTTTTTCACTTTTTTGGACCATTGGTACTTATGCAGCGATCAGTGCTATAAAAATGCACTGATTACTGTGTAAATGCCATTGAAGGGGTTGACCTGGAGGGGGCGCTCTAAGGGTTAAATGTGTTCCCTAGGCGTGTTCCAACTGTATGGGGGCTGGGCTGGCAGGGGGAGGGGAGTGATCACGGCTTCCATATACAGGAAGCCTGTGATCACAGCCCTTCCGCCTCTATGAGAACGGAGATCCGTGTTTACATACACGGACTTCCGTTCTTTCACTGCAGGGGGACCTTCGCGGGTAGCCGGCAGAGATTGAGTTTGCCCTACCCGCTCCCTGGCTCCCCCGGAACACAGTGAGCGTGCAAGCGTGCCTCCGGCGGCACGCGCGCTCACAGTGCGCGATCTGGCAGCCTCCGTCATATGATGGCGTTTTGCGATAACGAGCCATCTTGTCGCTGTCAAACTGTGGTTGGCGGTCGGCAAGGAGTTAAGTGGTCAGTGTTGAGGGCCCCATCCCCTTGCATTGGTGATTAGCTGGTTCCCCAATACATTGTTTGTCAGTGGGGAAGTGCCAGCTGAGAAGGGACCCCCAAAATGATTGTTAACTTGCAGACCATCCAGAAATAAATGCTAGGACCTGGGCCCAGCCAGCCCCAGTCCTCCCAGTCAGGCCAGACCACCACACCCAGTCCAGTTCCTCCCTGTGAAATTTCCAGGCCGCTGAAGTGAGTCAGGAGGACCGTCACTGTGAAAAAACTTACTGCTGGCACTGCTCACTCCCACACAACCAGGGAGGGACTGGACTGGGTGTGGTGGTCTGGCCTGCCCCATCAATTTACAGGAGGTAAGTGAGTCAGGACTCAGGAGGACTGTCACAGTGGGAAAAACTTACTCTGCTGGGCTGGCACTGCTTGTGCTTGCTCCCACACAACACAGTCTCCTCAGGCTCAGCAGCACCTCCGCTCCTCTGTCCAGTTGTTCTTCTTCCCCTGGCCCGGAGGCCCCCGCTCAGCACCGCACTGCCTGCCACACACAGAGTGAGGTCTCTCTCTATCTCCTCTCAAAGGCTCAGCCGCCCAGCCCCTCCCTCCGAGATCACTCCACACGCAGATGTTGGTTTAAAGCCAAAGAATAGTCACACCAAATACTGATTTGCTTTAGACTTTTCTTCTGTTTGCTCACTTTGCATTTTGTAAATTGATAAAAAATAAACAATCAAAATATATATTTTTGAAAGCATTCTTACTTTGCAGCATTTCTTCACACCTACCTAAAACTTTTGCAAGGTACTGTATGTACAGTCAGGTCCATAAATATTGGGATATCGACACAATTCTAATCTTTTTGACTCTATACACCACCACAATGGATTTGAAATGAAACAAGATGGCTTTAATTTGAGGGTATTTACATCCAAATCAGGTGAACCGTGTAGGAATTACAACAGTTTGTATATGTGCCTCCCACTTTTTAAGGGACCAAAAGTAATGGGACAGATTAACAATCATAAATCAAACTTTCACTTTTTAATACTTGATTGCAAATCCTTTGCAGTCAATTACAGTCTGAAGTCTGGAATGCATAGACATCACCAGAGGCTGCTTTTCATCCCTGGTGATGCTCTGCCAGGCCTCTACTGCAACTGTCTTGAGTTCCTGCTTGTTCTTGGGGCATTTTCCCTTCAGTTTTGTCTTCAGCAAGTAAAAATGCATGCTCAATCGGATTCAGGTCAAGTGATTGACTTGGCCATTGCATAACATTCCACTTCTTTCCCTTAAAAACTCTTTGGTTGCTTTTTCAGTATGCTTCGGGTCATTGTCCATCTGCACTGTGAAGCGCTGTCCAATGAGTTCTGAAGCATTTGGCTGAATATGAGCAGATAATATTGCCCGAAACAGAATTCATCCTGCTGTTTTTGTCAGCAGTCACATCATCAATAAATACAAGAGAACCAGTTCCATTGGCAGCCATACATGCCCACGCCATGACACTACCACCACCATGCTTCACTGATGAGGTGGTATGCTTTGGATCATGAGCAGTTCCTTTCCTTCTCCATATTCTTCTCTTCCCATCACTCTGGTACAAGTTGATCTTGGTCTCATCTGTCCATAGGATGTTGTTCCAGAACTGTGAAGGCTTTTTTAGATGTTGTTTGGCAAACTCTAATCTGGCCTTCCTGTTTTTGAGGCTCACCAATGGTTTACATCTTGTGGTGAACCCTCTGTATTCACTCTGATGAAGTCTTCTCTTGATGACTTTGACACACATACACCTACCTCCTGGAGAGTGTTCTTGATCTGGCCAACTGTTGTGAAGGGTGTTTTCTTCACCAGGGAAAGAATTCTTTGGTCATCCACCACAGTTGTTTTCTGTGGTCTTCCGGGTCTTTTGGTGTTGCTGAGCTCACCGGTGCATTCTTTCTTTTTAAGGATGTTCCAAATATTGATTTGGCCACACCTAATGTTTTTGCTATCTTTCTAATGGGTTTGTTTTGTTTTTTCAGCCAAATGATGGCTTGCTTCACTGATAGTGACAGCTCTTTGGATCTCATATTGAGAGTTGACAGCAACAGATTGCAAATAGCACACTTAAAATGAACTCTGGACCTTTTATCTGCTCCTTGTAAATGGGATAATGAGGGAATAACACACACCTGGCCATGGAACAGCTGAGCAGCCAATTGTCCCATTATTTTGGTCCCTTAAAAAGTGGGAGGCACATATACAAACTGTTGTAACTCCTACACCATTCGCCTGATTTGCATGTAAATACCCTCAAATTAAAGCTGAATGTCTGCAGTGAAAGCACATCTTGTTTGTTTCATTTCAAATCCATTGTGGTGGTGTATAGAGCCAAAAACATTAGAATTGTGTCAATGTTCCAATATTTATGGACCTGACTGTATATACAGTATCTACCTGTATATATATATATGTGTATATATAGGTATTTGAGTTTAGATACGCTTTAAGCTGGAAAATTGAGTGCTAATACATTGTACATGAACTTTAAACTCAAATGTAAAGTAAAACATCTCTATGTTTATAGATCAGGTATATACAGTATCTCACAAAAGTGAGTACACCTTTCACATATTTGTAAATATTTTATTATATCTTTTCATGTGACAACACTGAAAAAATGACACTTTGCTACAATGTAAAGTAGTGAGTGTACAGCTTGTATAACAGTGTAAATTTGCTGTCTTATAAAAATAACTCAACACACAGCCATTAATGTCTAAACTGCTGGCAACAAAAGTGAATACACCCCTAAGTGAAAATGTCCAAAATTGGGCCCAAAGTGTCAATATTTTGTGTGGCCCCCATTATTTTCCAGCACTGCCTTAACCTTCTTGGGCATGGAGTTCACCAGAGCTTCACAGGTTGACACTGGAGTCCTCTTCCACTCCTCCATGGCGACATCATGGAGCTGGTGGATGTTAGAGACCTTGCGCTCCTCCACCTTCCATTTTGAGGATGCCCACAGATGTTCAATAGGGTTTAGGTCTGGAGACATGCTTGACCAGTCCATCACCTTTACCCTCAGCTTCTTTAGCAAGGTAGTGGTCATCTTGGAGGTGTGTTTGGGGACGTTATCATGTTGAAATACTGCCCTGCGGCCTAGTCTTCGAAGGGAGGGGATCATACTCTGCTTCAGTATGTCACAGTGCATGTTGGCATTCATGGTTCCCTCAATGAACTGTAGCTCCCCAGTGACGGCAGCACTCATGCAGCCCCAGATCATGACACTCCCACCACCATGCTTGACTGTAGGTAAGACACACTTATCTTTGTACTCCTCACCTGGTTTCCGCCACACACGCTTGACACCATCTGAACCAAATAAGTTTATCTTGGTCTCATCAGACCATAGGACATGGTTTCAGTAATCCATGTCCTTAGTATGCTTGTCTTCAGCAAACTGTTTGCAGGCTTTCTTCATCATCTTTAGAAGAGGATTCCTTCTGGGATGTCAGTCATGCAGACTAATTTGATGCAGTGTGCGGCATATGGCCTGAATACTGACAGGCTGACTCCCCCCCCCCCCCCACCCCTTCAACCTCTACAGCAAATGCTGGCAACATGTCTATTTTCCAAACACAACCTCTGGATATGACGCTGAGCACGTGCCCTCAACATCTTTGGTCGACCATGGCGAGGCCTGTTCTGAGTGGAACCTGTCTTGTTAAACAGCTGTATGGTCTTGACCACTGTGCTGCAGCTCAGTTTCAAGGTCTTGGCAATCTTCTTATAGCCTAGGCCATCTTTATGTAGAGCAACAATTCTTTTTTTCAGATCCTCAGAGAGTTCTTTGCCATGAGGTGCCATGTTGAACTTCCAGTGACCAGTATGAGGGTGTGAGAGCGATAACCCCAAATTTAACACACCTGCTCCCCATGCACACCTGAGACCTTGTAACACTGAGTCACATGACACCGGGGAGGGAAAATGCTAATTGGGCCCAGTTTGAACATTTTCACTTAGGGATGTACTCGCTTTTGTTGCCAGCGGTTTAAATATTAATGGCTGTGAGCTGAGTTATTTTGAATGGATAGCAAATTTACACTGTTATACAAGCTGTACACTCACTAATTTACATTGTAGCAAAGTATAATTTATTCAGTGTTGTCACATGAAAAGATAGAATAAAATATTTACAAAAATGTGAGGGGTGTACTCACTTTGTGAGATACTGTATGTACAGTAGATCTCTAAGTATAGTCTATTGGCTGCTTTGTCTGAATCCCTATAACCTGGAGTCCTTTCCCCAGTAATTTCCTTGCAGCCAGACACACAATCACAGTCACTCTTTGGCTCAATGAACAGTCCAGGGGTTTACTTTTTGGTGTTTTTATTTTCGAGTAATGTGGAGTGGGAATAAGTGGAATTGAATGGGAAACTCCAAAACTATATACAAATAGGATGATACTTATCTTATCTACTTATCTCTACATATCTATAGAACTATGAGCTTGTAGCAAACTGGAGGAGAGTAATCTTTCTCTGGTGGAAAGTCCAAGTAAAGTCCTTTGACAGAGACTAAGCTCTTCAGGATACTGGACACTATGTCTCCATTACACACATAGCAGACTCTTACACATGAGGGAATGGCCTCAGTCCAAAGTTTCTATGATCTCTCTCTCCAGTCTGTACCCACAAATGTCCTTAGAAAATTAGTTGCCTCCTTCCAATATACTTGTGGCATTTTCTCCCTGTAATAACAGACTAGATCCTCAGACAATAGTCCCTCAGTCAGCTTTCTACAGCTTCCAGCAGAGTAGGCCTCCAGGGAGAAACTTGAGGCCCCAAGGCCCAGCAGACACATGACAGGATGGCCTAAGGGGGCAAGCAACTCCCTTAGGCTGTTATCTCCTTCTACGAAAAAAAGACCTTGCTGCTCTCTTACCCAGAGTATTTACACAGGCTTCCAGCTACCATTTGGGCGACCCTCCCCAGGTATTGGCCTGGGCTGTATGAATATTTAGCTGCTGATTAGACCCTCCCTGCCCACTATTTTCCAGAGCTTTTTTGGATTAATCAGGGGGAAGCAGTCAATCTTGCAACTACTAAAACATAGAACAGACCAAATCAATCAACTCAGCCACACTGGTTACAATGAGCCATAAATAAATCTACCTAATCCTAGCACCTATCTAGGAGGGTTCTATGGGTGGATTTTGTATTCCATTTACCCAACATAGTGGGGGAGATTTACTAAAACTGGTGCACAAAGAATCTTTTGCAGCTGTGCATAGTACCCAATCATCTTCTAGATCAGGGGTAGGCAACCTTAAAGAGGTGGAGATCTACCTGAACAACACGGGAGAAGTCAAAGATCACCGGGCACAGTGTCACCCCCTCACACCCGATTTAAACCTCTAATTGCCGTACTTCCGTGTGGCAATCATGTGCATTGCATGGCAATCATGGGTTTAAATCAGTTGGTGAGGAGGCAACATATCGCATCCTCACCACCTATCAAAAATACTGGGATCATTTTTCAGAGAAGCAGCAGTGTCTGCTACAGCGGCACCCTTAGTGCTCATTCACACATAAATTTGAGGGGTATTAAAACTCCTGCATTCAGAAAGTCCATCAAACTACCATAATATAATAGAAGTCTATGGCAAAATGCAGCAAGCCTGCAGATAAGCTGCAGATACACTGCACTGCACTTGTGGTGTGGATAAACCGCAGCACATCAATGTGAAAGCAGCCTTATACTATTATGCCCAGTGTATTGCTTTACGCTGACCTGAAGATCTCTTTTTAGATGCCAAGTGCAGTTGGTATCACTCCATATGGGACAGAAGCCAGCACTACAGAGGAGACATTGGCTTATGAGGCTCATGCTCCTTACTCACCTCCAACTTTACCAGAGCTCCAACTTACATTACACAGCCTTAATCAGAGAAAACTATATTTGATGCCTGCAAAGTTTTTAGATGTTTTGTCATTGAATAGAATAAAATATGCCAAGACATTGGTTTAAATGATTATATTTCCCTAGAGGAGCTGCTGTCAAATCCAAGATATAGACGGGATGGGAGGCGTAGCTGACTATGATATTACAGGCCGACTACAGAAGACTGGCAGGAATGTCACGCATTGGTACAGCATCCTGTAGTCAGCATCCTGGGGCACATACACTGGTCTGACATTCCTACCACAGAACAGAATACAGACCCTATGGGTAGCATTGTTATATGTGTAGCATCCTCTAGTGTGCTAGATATACATAGTTGTTAGAGTAGGTAAAATGACCTGGCTAAGAGCCAGGCCTGGGCTGAAGCAGGGTCAGGGATAAGTGACTCAGGGATGCTGGGTGACTCATCAAGCAGCACCTCTGGCACCTCCCCCTGCTCTCTGGAACCTTGGAGAAGCTTCCAGAAGTAGAGGGTGGAGTCTAAGAGGAGCTTCTTAGAGTAATGAGGAGGGCCCCAGTCCTCAAATTCTTGAGGAAAATCTGCTACCCTCTGCCAGAAAGTTGTCAATGGGAAGAAGGTTTACCTTCCAACATGACTATGACCCAAAGCACATAGCAACAATGAGCACACAGTGGTTGAAGGAGAAAAAGGAGAATGTATTTGCGTGGCCTAGTCAGAGCCCAGACTTAAACCCCATTGAAAATCTGTGGAATCAGTTGAAGCATTCAGTGCACAAATGGTCAGTTATGCAAAGAAGAGTGGGCAAACATTGCAAAGTCCATTGCAACGTTAGAAGAGAGATATCCCCAACAGACCAAAAGCTGTAATTAAAGCAAAAGGTGGTGCAACAAAACACGGACACAAGGGGGTGATCCTTGTTCCAACTCAGTGATACTGTTTTTGATTTTTTTTTTTTTTTAATTCTGACATGTTTGTGTTTTATCTCTCACTTGGAGGTTATATGTTGCACTGAGTAAATACAGCTGGATAAAACAAAAACTGTGTCTGTCTTAATTTCAGACTGCAACACAAAACAATTTGATTATTTTAAAGGGGGTGTTTCTTTTCTATTCCCACTGTATATCAAAGCCCTTTCTTCATCTGGGACAGTCTAATTATTGTCTGTTTTGCCCAGCTGCTTGACCCCTCCCCTTCACCTCTTTGCATAACCTTTTAGGTAGCTGCTAATGGAGGTACAAAAAGTGACAGCTCTGAGTCTGTTGGAGATTCTGGCATCACAGCCAAGCTGGTGGGGGCCATCGGTAGGCTTAGGGCTTTTGGATGTCTACACAAGGGAGGCTTTTACTGGTTAATAGCATGCCTAAAATATAAATGAGAAAAAAATGTATGGGATGATTGTGATAGAAATGGAATAGTCAGGTGACAGGGTCTCTTTGGAATAATTTGTGCCTGTTCAAACTCCACCACTGATTTCTCTAATGTGTCAAGAAGGAAAAATAGCATTTCATTTTCTGAATATCTCCAAGAAATGTTGCTGGGATTATGTTTTTACAGCTGGTAAAATAAGTATTGAACACTTCACCATTCCATGTAAATTTTTCAAAAGGTGCTATTGACATGAAATTTTCACCACATGTCGGTAACAACCCATGCAATCCATACATACAAAGACACCAAAACAAATAAGTTCAGAAATTAAGTTACGTGTAATAAAATGGAATGACACAGGGAAAAAGTATTGAACACATGAAGAAAGGGAGGTGCAAAAAGGCATGGAAAGCCAAGCCACCGGCTGAAATCTATCAGTAATTAGAAAGCATCCTGCTCCTTATCAGTGCAAATTAATATCAGCTGGTTCAGTCTCAACTGATGGCCTATAAAAAGGTGTCTCATTACCAAGATGTCACACAAGAAACATCTCATGATGGGTAAAAGCAAAGACCTCTTTCAAGACCTTTGCAATCTTATTGTTGCATAACATATGCACGCAACCGCCATGGCCTGTATGCACACTCACCACACAAGACTCTATTGCTGATGAAAATGCATTTTGAAGCTCATTTGCTGCACAACATTTAGACAAGCCTGCAAAATACTGGGAGGATATAGTCTGGTCAGTTGAGACCAAAATTGACCTCTTTAGCTGCCATAATATAAACCATGCTTGGAGGTCAAATGGCACTGCATATCACCCCCCCCCCCCCATACCAACCAGCGGCAGAAAAAGTCAACCCGACCTCCTAAAGGAGGCGCCGGTATGTTGACTTTTTTTTTTATCTTCGGCTCCTTGCTGTCTGCTGACAGCAAGTAGTGAGCCTATTGGTCTTAAAAGTGAAAGTAGGCGCACTTACTTTCACTAATTGGCTGCCCTGAGCACTGGACTGCCAGTGATTGGTGCGGTGGGCGGGGGCGGGACTGGACGATGGACAGGAGAGCTGCTGAGCTGACATGAGCTGAGCTGAGCTGACATGGAGCGGCTACTCCATATTCAGGTAAGGAAGCACTGCAGCATTGTTAGCTGAAGAGAGCAGAACTGCTCTCCCTCTACATGGCAGTGTCAGCTGCAGCCCGTGGGGAGGGGGGATGGGGGTTGTTGTAATGTTAGTTCTTGTCTAAAACTCCCCATGGGCTCCAGCCGACACTGCCATGAGGAGAGCACTGCCCTATCTGGTGCTATGTATACACCTATCTGGGACTCTGTATACCCCTATCTGGTGACTGTATACCCTATCTGGTGCTATGTATACGCCTATCTGGGACTCTGCATCTGGTGTCTGTATACCCTATCTGGTGCTATGTATACACCTATCTAGGACTCTGTATATCCTATCTGGTGACTGTATACCCTATCTGGTGCTATGTATACGCCTATCTGGGACTCTGTATACCCCTATCTGGTGTCTGTATACCCTATCTGGTGCTATGTATACACCTGTCTAGGACTCTGTATATCCTATCTGGTGACTGTATACCCTATCTGGTGCTATGTATACGCCTATCTTGGACTCTGTATACCGTATCTGGTGACTGTATACCCTATCTGGTGCTATGTATAGACCTATCTTGGGCTCTGTATACCCCTATCTGGTGACTGTATACCCTATCTGGTGCTATGTATACACTTATCTAAGGCTCTATATACTCCTATCTGGTGACTGTATACCATATCTGGAGCTCTGTATACTGTGATATGGTGACTCTCTGTACCCCTATCTGGTGACTGTATACCCTATCTCAGGGGTCCTCAAACTATGGCCCTCCAGTTGTTCAGGAACTACAATTCCCATCATGCCTAGTCATGTCTGTGAATGTCGGAGTTTTACAATGCCTCATGGGATGTGTAGTTCCGCAACAGCTGGAGGGTCGTAGTTTTAGGATGCCTGCCCTATCTAGTGGCTCTTTATACACCTATCTGGTGACTGTTTACCCTATCTATGACTCTGTATACCCCTATCTGGTGACTGTATACCCTATTTGGTGCTATGTATACTGCTATCTGGGGCTCTGTATACTGTGATATGGTGACTCTGTATACCCCTATCTGGTGACTATATACCCTATCTGGTGCTATGTATACTGCTATATGGTGACTCTGTATACTGCTATCTGGGGCTCTGTATACTGCTATATGGTGACTGTATACTGCTATCTGGGGCTTTGTATACTGCTATATGGTGGCTCTGTATACTGCTATCTGGTGGCCCTGTATACTGTTATATGGTAACTCTGTATACTGCTATATGGTGACTCTGTATACTGCTATCTGGGGCTCTGTATACTGTGATATGGTGGCTGTGTATACTGCTATCTGGGGCTCTGTATACTGCTATCTGGGACTCTGTTTACTGCTACATGGTGACTCTGTATACTGCTATATGGTGACTCTGTATACTGCTATCTGGGGCTCTGTATACCCCTATCTGGGGCTCTGTATACTCCTATCTGGTGACTCTGTATACCCCTATCTGGTGACTCTGTATAACCCTATCTGGTGATGCTGTATACCCTATCTGGTGATGCTGTATACCCTATCTATGATGCTGTATATCCTATCTGGTGATGCTGGGCTGTATACTCCTGACACAAGGGGTGGAAACTATAAGGGGTGGGGCTTATGAGAAATGGGAGGGGTCAAAAAGGAAGGACGGGTCTGGCGCCCCCATCCTAAAATTTCACCAGCCGCCACTGATACCAACAGTGACGTTTGGAGGTGGGAACATTATGGTGTGGGGCTATTTTTCAGCATACGGTACTGGCAAACTTCATTTCATTGATGGAAGTATGCAGGGGAAAATGTACCAAGACATTCTTGATGAAAATCTGCTGCCATCTACCAAGATGATGAAAATGAATTGAGGGTGGACATTTCAGAAAGACGATGATCCCAAACAGAAAGCCAAGGAAACTCTCAATTGGTTTCAAAGAAAGAAAATGAAGCTGCTAAAATGGCCCCAGAAAATTATCTGACTTGAATCCAATAGAAAATACATGGAAAGAACTAAAGATCAGAGTTCGTAGAAGAGGTCCATGGAACCTTCAAGATTTGAAGACGGTTAGTGTGGAAGAATGGGCCAAAACAACACCTGAGGAATGCAAGTGACTACTTTCTCCATACAGGAGGTGTCTTGAAGCTGTCATTACCAACAAAAGATTTTGTACAAAGTATTAAATACATTTCAGTTAGCGTGTTAAATACTTTTTCCCTGTGTCATTCCATTTTATTACACATAAATTAATTTCTGAACTGATTTGTTTTAGTTTCTTTGCATGCATGGATTGCATGGGTTGTTACCGACATGTAGTGAAAATTTCATGTCAATAGCACTATTATTTTACTCCGCTGTCTCTCTAATTTACATAATGTTTCTCAGAGTGTTTCTTTAACTGTTTATGATTCTATTTCTGAACAAAAATATTTAAAAAGCAAGTATAAAATGAATGGGTAAACTATTTTTTTAGCAAAGAAAAATGAATAAACAAAAACTTGATAATTTCTCACTTATGGTTCACACTGGGGTGAGGGGTTCAATATTCACTTTTAATTCAAGGACATTTCACTTTTAACCTAACAGTACACTTAGCACTTAAAACCTTGGAAGACTCGTCAATACACTACAAATTCTTTTGCAAATCATACATTAGCTGTTGTTCGCCTGCTTTCTAACAGAACAGACTTCTTAATGGTGTCTTTGTTTTGTTTTATGCCACGAAAGAGTAGAACAACACTTGACCGAACAAAACTCAGAGAGACCTACCAGGACCTGTACTCCAGCGCACCGATTTTCATTACCGCCATAGTAATCACTGTGTTATGTTGTTGTCACAGTATTAAAGTCCTCTCAAGGGTCAAGGTTTCCAGAAGAGAAGATATATCTGAATTAAAAAAAAAAGTTTTCAAAATGCCTTCTTGAATTTTTGTCTCCTGGTACTGGAATGTTACAGATGCACATTTCAATGCAATGACAATGCCAAGAAGACCTTCAATGCTTTCACAAGAAACCGAAGAATTATCTATTATAATTCCGAACATATCTGAATTGTCTCAATGGTTACATTCTTATTTGAAATCTTTATGTTTTTCTATTTCTTCCTCATGCACGGGTTCCACTTTCATCCTCCCTGACCAAAAGGTCAAGTACATGCGTGTGCCCCCGCAGAATATGATTGCCTTGGACTGGTTCTATGATGTTTCCGTATGGCTTTTCCATTCAAGAATCTTCATTTGGCATTTGTGACTGCTGGCTTTGATCATTTCTTTTAATACTTTTGGAGTCTGTTCTTTTCCCTAACTATTGTGGAGATCTCAGTTCCTATTAGTGAAATCTGAATACAAGTGGAGTTATACTATATACTTCCCAAGCCAGTAGATAGCTTGACCTGCCCCCTCCTGCCCCAGTTGACTGGCTACCCTTAAAATTGAACTGAACTTAAAAAGTGATCATTTGATATGTTATAGAGATCATCTAAAAATGTTGTACCTAAAGCTGGCCATAGACTGATTAGCAGGGATTGGTTATATTTCAATCAGTGTGTGGCCATCCCTGCTCAACAGAAGTTGAATGCTTGTTTGACTGCTGTCAAAGGGTCAAGCTGGAAAACCTTTGTTTATCAATGGCCGCAGCTGCTGATCAATGTATTCTGACAGCAATAAGTGGAATTATCCTCTGCGCACACCTGCTGTTAAGTTGTGGCTACTTGCACTAATGTAGAAAATAGATAGAGGGAAGTGGCGCTGTCTTTCAATCGTTTTTACAAAAATGTTCTTATACCACCATGTGTAATAATCACATGAATATACCACTATATACCAGGGTTATATATATGTCAGGGAAAATGATTCTGAATTCTTATACCCAATATATCTGAAAGAAACCAGTACAATGTGCAAATATATATAAAGTGTCTAGTGTCAAAAAAAAGGAGTTTCAAATAAGGTTATTCACATAAACTTCGTATATCATAAATTGTGCATTTGTAAAAATTCAATATAAATATTCCAAAAACTGAACGTAAGCATTGCTGTGTGTATAGAAGTATGACTGTGTAAATAAAAGTTCATTCAGCGCATTTAGTCCATTGAAAATAAACATAAAAGATAAAAAATAAAAGTGACTTTAGTGCTTCTGATTTCACAGATGTCTCTCTTTCTGTACTTGTAAAGGTGACTTCCACACGTGCTCCCCCTCCTGTGGCCCCACTCACCAAAAGGCTGCACCCCTACAGGAGTATCTCATATGTAACCAGTGTGTTTTTCACTCCTGGGATCCAGATCGTTAATGCTCCTCAATTACAGCATTAAAAACAGTCCAGGTTTCCAAACTGCAAACCGATTATGTATTATTGTACATAGACCTGCAGCACTTGCTGCTATTGAGGAAGGTAAGAGATCCTTCCGTCTCTGCCGGCTTGCGCTCCACCGCCGAGAACCAGGAAAAACCGGACGTGACGTAACGACGTACCTCTAGCCCCGCCTACTGCATTTCGTCATCAGATGTCATCGGAAGCGGTGACGATGATGTCTGATGATGAAACGCGTTGGGGGGCTAGAGGTACGTCGTTACGTCACGTCCGGTTTTTCCTGGTTCTCAACGGTGGAACGCAAGCTGGCAGAGACGGAAGGATCTCTTACCTTCCTCAATAGCAGCAAGTGCTGCAGGTCTATGTATAATAATACATAATCGGTTTGCAGTTTGGAAACCTGGACTGTTTTTAATCATTTTTGGCTACTAATAAAACAGTTTTTAAATGGAATTACGCTATGAGCTTTCCATTTCTCCAATATGGTATGCTTTGTGGCGGTTGCCCTATGAGTGAAGGACCTGTCCTTGAGGAGCATTAACGATCTGGATCCCAGGAGTGAAAAACACACTGGTTACATACGAGATTCCCCTGTAGGGGTGCAGCCTTTTGGTGAGTGGGGCCACAAGAGGGGGAGCACGTGTGGAAGTCACCTTTACAAGTACAGAAAGAGAGACATCTGTGAAATCAGAAGCACTAAAGTCACTTGTATTTTTTATGTTTATTTTCAATTTACACAGTCATACTTCTATACACACAGCAATGCTTACGTTCAGTTTATGGAATATTTTTGTATTGAATTTTTACAAACGCACAATTTATGATATACAAAGTTTATGTGAATAACCTTATTTGAAACTCCTTTGACACTAGACACTTTATATATATTTGCACTTTGTACTGGTTTCTTTCAGATATATTGGGTATAGGAATTCAGAATAATTTTCCCTGACATATATATAACCCTGGTATATAGTGGTATATTCATGTGATTATTACACATGGTGGTATAAGAACATTTTTGTAAAAACGATTGAAAGACAGCGCCACTTCCCTCTATCTATTTTCTATCTCTTATACCCTACTTGGTAAGGTATTCTGGGAAGGCAGCAGTCTTATTTTTAAACAACTTTGTCCTAAGCGGGGAAATACAAACACATACACTTGCACTAATGTGTTTCCCATATCAATATGAACTTAACAAAAAAATAAAAAATGCTGCATGTAAGGGTAGGGCGGTGGTTGTTTGCCACGTCTTCCATGTTCCCCTCCTCATTGGGAGCCAAGCACGGGCCACATGAGAGACCTACCCCTTCTTCTTGGCTATGCTAGGCACCTTGTACAGGGTCACCTCACTGCACATGGGGTATCTTTGCTTTGTGCCATCTCCATCAATTCCCTGGGACATGGCTGCCACTGCCGTGGTGGGATACTCAGCGGGCCCCTACTCTTAGAAATGAATGTTCACCATGTACATTGCACTACAACTGTTCTCTAGTTAACTCTTGGTTCCCCATGACAATGTACACCTTCTTTGTTGTCTGCATGTAGGAGGGACAAACTGAGCCACTGATGTCCACATCCATCTGTCCAGCATTTTCCACTACTAATCCCCAGTAACGGAGTGGGCCCCATCGTGCACTATGCACAGGCTTTACACATGCAACTTATCTCTTGAACCGCTGTACCTCTGTACAGTATGGGAAACCTCTGTGGCGTGAATCCACTCCGGTATCTCTGGGAGACAGACCGCTTGTGGAAGGAGTGTAGACAACATCTCTCTCGCTGCCGTACCATCTATAGCAGGTCCACCTTATTGACAGGCTGCTTGTTACATTTCCATTACTTTTGGCAACTACTTATGTCTTCAAATTTCTCTATTCCACACAAATACTTTTATACCCCAATGTGTTAAGACACACTTAATAACTATGTGTGTGCCGGTTACTTCAAATACAGCTATTTCAGTAACTTCAAACCAGGCAAGGACAATGTTTCAATACTTTACTTATAAAGTTGATTTTACTTGGTAAAGTGCACAAATTGAACATTCCACAGTCCAACATACATACACAAATATGCTCCTACGTCCCTACTCCTAACTACAGTCTTGAGTGCTGCAATGGCATACCTGCAAAGGTGTAGTCCAGCAATTACAGTCTGAGGCACTCTCATGCAGTGATGAGTGACATCTTATTGCTCCTAGAGGGTATTGCTCTCCATCTTATTCCCTTACAGGCCTCGGACCTGATGCAGGCCCTGGTCCCCTTCTTGGAGGGGCAGAGCAGAGATCGGTGACTGACAGTCATTGCTCTAAGCTCAGAGCAGTGGTCAGCAGTGTTTGATTGCTCAGTTCTCAGCCTTAGAGCTGTTGGGGAACAGGTACAGCATCTGATCAATGCTGCATCCACCTAGGTAAGTATGATTTAAAAAAAATAATAAATGTCCAGACTTCTCTTTTAACTAATATTCTTATGGAAAGGGACATTTTAACATTTAGACTTTAAAAGTTGTATTGCAATCATAAAGGAGTTGAAAATTTGGGGACCCATGGACTAGATAATGAAAGAGAGATTGTAAAAAGCATGATTATGTAAAAAGAGGCTGTGTTCCAACCCAGAAGAACCAGAAGTTGCATTGCATGTATAAAGCTGAGACCAAGGTAACCTAGGTTGGGTCTCTGCTGTTAGTACAATTGCAATGTGCCCTTGATAGCGTTAGAAGTTATAGAAGATGTTAACTTATCTCCGCGTGTTAGCGAACACTGGTGGCATTATAACACATCATAAATCTGCACATTACAGCAAGTGGTTAACATCAGCACCATGCTACTTCTTAAAACCATCCTCACTTTCTCCTATAAAATCTTTGCAGTGTCTCTTGACCTTGGTGTGTCTGACAACACTCAATATCAGCCAGCTATATAAAAGTCATATCTCGCAAGTGTCTGACATTACGTTACAAGAGAGGTTCCACGACTCCGTGAGATGACAAATGGCTTTGTTAGACAACAGGCCTAGACTTCATTTAAATTAGCAACATGGAGATTAGAGGTGAATGGCAGACAAGCTAGAGGATCAGTCACGAGGACCCTTACGTCTGAGATAAAGCCAGGGTACTGTCAAGTCTTCTTGGAGACATTACTTACTAAATAATAAAATCTATCCTTGGTAACTTAAAGAGGAATTCTATTTTATATAATTTTTCAGTCGATAGAAGTGCAGGAACTACTGTGCTGCAATGTACTGTATTCGTTTTAAAAACTGGAGCTGCAACAAGGTTTTTGGACTGATTAAAGACCGGGGATCTTTTTGTTAGTGATAAATGGAGTCTTGAGGCTGGCCTGGCTGGAATCTGGCCAACACTATTTGACCTGGTCTACCAGCACAAAATGCTCTGAATGTATTTGCCCCTAACCTACCTCTCCCCCTCCAGACTAGAACATGCCCCCAACATCACATTTTTCTTTTGCATTGTTTCTGTAGCCAGAATCAGATTTTATTACATAATTCTTGCAGAGTAGCAGCTGCCCCTGCAAGAATTGTGTCACAGGAAGTAATAAAGGTCAGCTCCTGGTAGGCACCTCCCTGTCCCCCGAATTACATCTCCTAATATCTGTTTACCTTGTACTCAGTGTGTGGTCAGGTTCTTGGGAGCCAAGACAAAAACCGGAGAGAGAGAAGGGTGGGAAATGGCCAAAGATTTGTATTCCAGCAGGGCTGATAACAATGTTTGCAATTGAAGAAAAAGCACCATTTTGTCAGCCCTAAACAGGATGTCAGGAGTACACTGGAGAGCAATAATACATTAAGTTTACCTTTTTTATTTGGTTTGGTGCCTGTTTTCTTTAACCACTTAAGGACCGGAAGGATTTCCAGCTTTAGGACCGGAGCCCTTTTTGCGATTCGGCGCTGCGTCGCTTTAACTGACAATTGCGCGGTCGTGCGACGTTGTACCCAAACGAAATTTGCGTCCTTTTTTCCCACAAATAGAGCTTTCTTTTGGTGGTATTTGATCACCGCTGCGTCATTTCTGATCGCCGCTATAAACAAAAGAAGAGCGACAATTTTGCAAAAAAACCCAAATTTCTTACTTTTTGCTAACATACAAATCCAAAAAAAAAATATAAAAAAACATTTTTTTTCACCGGTTTTGGCCGATTTATATTCTTCCTCATATTTGCGATAAAAAAATCGCAATCGCGTTTATTGATTGGTTTGCGCAAAAGTGGCCGCGTTTACGGATGATGAGAATTCATTTTTGGGGTTTTTATTTTTTTTTTATTTTTTACTAGTAATGGCGGCGATCTGCGATTTTTAGCGGTACTGCGATATTGGGGCGGACATGTCGGAACATTTTGACACTTTTTTGGGACCATTGGCATTTATACAGCGATCAGTGCTATAAAAATGCACTGATTACTGTGTAAATGCCATTGGCAGTGAAGGGGTTAACCTGCAGGGGGCGCGCTAAGGGTTAAGTATGTTCCCTGGGCGTGTTCTAACTGTAGGGGGGCTTGCCTAGCTGGGGAAGGGAAGTGGTCACAGCCTTCATGTACGGGAATGCTGTGATCACAGCCCTTCCCCCTCACACAGAGCGGAGGTCCGTGTTTACTTACACGGACCTCCGCTCATTCGCTCCGGGGGGGCATCGCGGGTGGCCGGCGGCAATCGAAGCCGCCGCACCCGCTCCCTGGCCCCCCCCGTACACAGTGAGTATGACGGCGATTTGCGTTACAGAGCCATTCTGTCGCCGTCAATTGCCGACCAGCGGTCGGCAAGCGGTTAATATAGCACTACTATTGGGTACTCAGTATTAATTTCAGTGAATTCCTGTGAAGTTGTATGTTTGTACACTCAATCTTGTGTGTCAGAGGGACTGAGGTTCTTGAGAAGGTCGAGGCAAAAAACAGATGACCCATCCTATCCATTGGTTCCTACAGGGGTAGCACTATATTAGTAATGGGAAAAAGTGGTCCAAACAAACAATTTAAAATAACACAAAACCTAAGGAGCTTGACCTGAAACAGGATGTGAGTGGGTGTGGCTAACTCTTGCTTCGCTCCGAATGATCCTGCATTGCCCGTGCTGGAAGTGGAGAGTCTGGCGTGAGCCGATGGCGGGCCGAGTGAGCTGAGGAAGACACAGCAGTGAGAGCGGAATACGAAGCCCTGAGATCAAGCCCCGAGACCGGATCGGATCGGGTAGCGGGTCCATGGAGAGAGCGAGGTGTGTGCGCGCTCCAAGAGGGCCCAGGCAACAGCCTTAAAAACAGGAGACGCTCGAGGGATGGTGGGAGCACCCGTCTGAGCGCTGAACAGGAGAAAGGTAAGGCAAGAGGGCCAAGATCCCGGCGGCCAGACAGAGGACGGTAAGACAAGCAGAGGGGATGGGATGGTATCACTAAGAAGCTGCACTGGAGGTGGTGCGGTGAGAGCGCACCAAACACCAGTGCCGATGACTAAAAAGAGCCAATGGCAAGGTGAGAGTGAGCCGCTGATAAAAAGGCCATCCTCTACTGCAATCGGTAGTCAGAGACAATTGAGAGGTACTGTGCTTGGGGTCCTGGAGCTGTGGAGGGGTGAGTTGGGAAATTTTATACATGGATGCCTGTTAATTGACTATTGATGTTAATTGACTATTGATGTTAAAGCACGGAAAGGAATAGAGGTATAAACACTGTACGTGCCAGCAAGCTAAGCGGGAAAGGAAGAAGGAAAAAAAAAAACATAACAACACATAGGAAGTATAAACCGAACCGTGGGTTTAATACAGGTCAAGGCAGAGTCCAGTGTGGGGGAAAGTATTACAACTACTGCAAATAAAGGCATATAGCACGGTCACTGAGATTAGCTAACAGATCAAACAAAGATATACATAAACAAGGTAAATCTGTGAAAGAACAAATACTCACATGCGGGTGTTGACATAGGCACATAGCACGCGGACCAGTTTAAACTGTGTTTTGACTGGGCAAATATTACTTGTACAAAAATAAAAAAACGACCTAAAAAGGAGTAAGGACTAAAAACGGCAGTAAAGAGATCCCCGAGAAAATACATAAGACCTGCGGGACCAACAACATAGTAAGAAGCAGCACAAAGTATGGTAAAAGATAAAGGAAAAGATGAGCCAAGCAGCAGCTAAACAGGAAAAGCCTGTCCACTCACCGGCAAAGGGAGGCCAGACCCCCACTGCACAAGCCAAAAATCTAGCAGGAGGGACGGTGGCCTGGAAAAGTCAAGGAATGGGGACAAAAACAGAGCAGAAAGCAGAATCGATGCAATCTACGACCAAAGAAAATGTAGAAGTAGAAACCGAACCAACTATAAGGGAAGTATTAGAAGCGATAAATTCCTGTAAAACTATGATACTTGGGATGAATGAACAGAAGAAACGAGCTTGATAAGACACGATGCACAAAAAAACACGAGAAAAGGTAACGGAAATAGAAGGTAGGATAAGTCAGATAGAAGATGACTTGAATCCGATTAAGAAAGAAATGCAGGCATTGGAGAAGAAGGTGGATCCATACTTAACTAAAATTGAAGATATGGAGAATAGATTGAGAAGAAATAATCTGTGAATAGTTGGACTCCCGGAAAGATGAAAACTGGCTAATTGAGAACTTTTTTGCAGTAGAAAGAGCACACAGAGTCCCGTTCAGAGCCCCACCTCCAGGAGGAAATCCCTGATCTTTTCTGATTAAGATGTTGTTCTTCAGAGATAAAGAAATGATTTTGCGGAGGGCAAGGGAGAAAGGCACTATAATGTATAACTGAAATAGGATCTCAATATACCCGGACTACTCACCAGAAGTACAAAAGAAACGCGCAAGATTTATAGAAATAAAAAAAAAGATTTCAAGAACTAAAGATCACATATGCAATGCTATATCCAGCAAGACTGCGAATAGCGGTCGGGGGAGAAACTGTCTTTTTTAACACCACTGATGAGGCACTATTCTGGCTGGAAAAAAATGGGGGAACGAGGGAAATTGTGGACGGCGAGGAAAATACAGAATCGAGTTGACAGCTGAGGTGGACCACCAGGGCAATACTGCACAGACTACTTCAATATAACATATAATAGGAGAACGGAAGCAGGAAGCCACACGGAAGTTTTTTTTCTTCTTTTTTCTTTTTTTGAGTGAGGGTTTTTTTTATTGTTGTTGTTGTTTGTTCTTTCACACATATAGATGCAATGGAGTGTGTAAAGCCACAAGGACAAGGAGGGAGGGGGGGAGGGGGTGGGGGGAAAGAAGGGAAATGGAACGGTGTGAATGTGGATTGTTTTGGTCACAACAAAAGTCCAGTGGATGGACCCAAGTGGGGTCGGAAAAGGGAAAAGGGAAAGGAGATTGGGTTAGTGAGTAGAGGAGTGAAAGTAAGGAACACAAATACACTACAAGTAAAGAATGAAGTTGAATTTGAAAATAAGCACGACACTAGAAGAAAACATAAGAGCACAGAACGAAACAAAGATAGAAAAAGATAAAACACAGGGTACACACATAAAAAAAAAAGGATAAATAGGATTAGGTGGTATAAAGCAAATATAAGGAAATATGCAGGTTGAACGGTGGAAAGTTTGCTCGTGGAACGTTAGAGGATTAAGTGATGGGAAAAAAAGAGGAGCAATTTTTGCAGCGATCAAGCTATATGAAGCAGCAATAGTATGCCTGCAAGAAAGGCATTTAGTAAAGGAAACAACTAAATATCTGAAACATAAAAACTTCCGAATACAATATCATTCAACCTACACCTCATACTCCCGAGGAATAAGTATAATGATAAAAGCAGGTGGATTAGGATAAATAGGAAAAAAAAAATACACACATGGGACACAAAATAGAAAAAGATAGAAACAAAGCAAGACACGAGAATACAAAAGAAGATCACAGCACGAATAAAAGTTTAAGTTGAAGTAAGAAATGA
>BLSH010468666.1:878273-890378 GCA_018402905.1 Glandirana rugosa
TTTTGTTTATAGCGGCGATCAGAAATGACGCAGAGGGGATAAAATACCACCAAAAGAAAGCTCTATTTGTGGGAAAAAAAGGACGCAAATTTTGTTTGGGTACAACGTCGCACGACCGCGCAATTTTCAGTTAAAGTGACGGAGTGCCGAATCGCAAAAAGGGCTCTGGTCCTAAAGGGGGAAATCCTTCCGGGGCTGAAGTGGTTAAAGAATAAATAAATAGAAATGAAGGGACCACAAGGTTGAGTATAGTATGGGACTCTCTCAAGGCATATCTGAGGGGGATATTGATACAGGAAATAGCTAAAATAAACGGTCTAGGGAAAAAGAAAAAACAGCAATGCACCGAGTCTCGGAGGCGGAAAAGTCTTATATAGAAGATCCAACAGAAGCAAAACAGAAAGAAAGTTTGGGTGGAGGAACAGGAAAAATATAAACAAACACAACTAGTCAAAGCAGAAAATAAGAGGATGCTTAGACAAAAATACTTTTTTGAAGATGGGGAAAGCATAGGGCATTTGTTAGCCATAATGGCAAAAAGCAATAACCCAACCCATGCCATAAATTCAATAAAGACAGAGGAGGGGAGAATTACAGTATATAGTCAAGAAATTAGAGATGTATTTAACAAATACTATGAAACTCTTTATAGTACCCAGGGACAGGGTGTAGAGGTGGAGATGCAGGAATTTTTACACGGAGTGGACATCTCATGCCTTTCGAGTGGCGACAAGGCGAGCTTGGAAGCTCCATTAACAGAACAGGAGCTGTGGGAGACTATCAAACAAATGTCAAATCAGAAGGCACCGGGACCGGATGGGTTACCGATAGAAATATATAAAAAATACAGTGACGCTCTGGCCCCGATGCTACTGAAGGTGTTTAACAGCGCTAAGGAAGAAGGGGGACTACCTGATTCAATGTTGGACTCCACATTTATAGTCTTTCCCAAAGAAGGGAAAGAATTGCAGAGCCCATCTTCCTATAGACCAATATCCTTGATAGGCGCGGATGTTAAGATTTAATTAATAAAAATTACCCGGAAATACAGTTAGCAGATAAAATTAAATATCTAGGAGTATATATAACCAACAAACCAAAGCAATACATTAAAGATAATTTGGAAGGGCTTATTAAGAAATTCAAAGACAAGAATAGGGTGTGGAGACGTCTGCCGCTGTCAATAGCAAGCAGATGTAACCTGATCAAGATGATATAGCTTCCCCAGCTCCTGTACATTCTACAGAATACACCAGTGTGGATAACCAAAGATTGGCTCCTAAAGGTAGAGGCTGTATTTAGAGAGATGATATGGAAAGGGAAACAGGCCAGGATAGGTCTACGAGTGCTGCAGCGTCCCAGAAGTAAAGGGGGCTTGGCAGTACCCCATCCGTGGTGCTATTTTTTAGCAGCGCAAGCGGTTCATCTGAGAGGCTGCAACACGGCAGAAGGTGGAGATATAAACATGAAACTGATACTGAAAGAAACAAAGTATCGATCGGGAATAGAAGCTCTGGAGGCTGGATGTTTTCCACATGAAATCCCCACCTTCAAGCTGATTATTAAACTATGGGAAGGGATAAAAAAGCTATTGGGCTATCAAGGGTTTACAGCATTTTCATCAATATGGGACAACAGAAAGATACAAGAAATGCTACAGGTAGAACGAAACAAGGAATGGGAAAGGCACGGAGTAGTAAGATTAACGCAACTATTTAAAGAAGTTACCCTCAAGTCATTCCAAGAGATGAGAGAGGAATTTGGGTTGACAGGTAAGTCCTTCTATGTGTATTTACAAATAAGACATGCCTTAGAAAGACAGTTTAAAAAAGAACCGTTGAAATGGTGTGAGCTAAATAAAATGAATAAGCTGATAAATGAGGGCCAGACTAAGGGAATAATAGCAGGAATATACGGACCATTGTGTGAAGGAGTAATAAAGGGTAAAGAGGAACTTACATGCAAAAAGAAATGGGATAGAGATGTGGGAGGAATAACGGAAGAGCAATGGGCGAGAATATTGGAAGCGGGACCGTTAGTGTCATTGTCCCCATCACAAAGAGTCTCACACTTGATGCTATTTCATAGGGCATACTATACACCGCAAAGGCTGTTTAAATATGGGTGTAGGATAGATTCAAAATGCCCCCAATGCGGAGAACAAAATGGTAATCTCATACACATGTTGTGGAGATGCCCAAAACTACATAGGTATTGGACAGATATAATTGACACAATAAATAAAATATATGAAATAGACCTAGAAACAACCCCGATAACATGTCTCCTGGGATATATTGCAAAAGACAAGGTGCCAGAAAAAAAGCAATTACCGATAATAAGGACAGATAGGGGTGGTGCTTGGATATGGCGCTGTCTAAGTAATGGAAAATAAATGTCTTCTTGATAACCTGTGATCATATGTGCTGGTGGGGTCCTAGTTAAAGTCTTTTTAATCAAGTTATTTTTTCATACTATTGTATATATATAATCTGGAAAGTGCAAGTGCAATTGTAGTACGTGTTATACCATAAAAATGGTATGTAACAATAAGTAATCCAGCAATCGGAATTATTGTTTTTGACTTACCATACATGCTGTCAGATCCATTATTTCTGTTATTGTAACAGTCTATATGCTTGCTGCATGTTCCCTGTGCCTGCCATGGCGGAGACTTGATGGTGCTGCTGTCTTGGTTGCCTCTAAGTGCTGATCCTCATTGATTTGATCTTGTTCCAGATCACTCAAGTAGGACCCCCGAAAGAACACCAGAGGAACACCCCACATCCAGGAACAAGTCTTCAGGAGATTAAAGATAGGCACGCGGCCCCTGCAGGGGCAGTGCCCTCTGGTAAGGAGAAAATACATAGGGGGAGCACGAGTGCATCCACAATTTCAAGTCACCAAATTTACAAGGAATATTCACTTGAAGTCACAATTTTTCACATGATGGACTGATTTATTTAACTGTCGATATATGTACCACGTTTTGCCGGGACTATCAATCAAAAATTGGTGGGCTAGACCACTTATGAATCCACCACACATCAAGAAGATATCATTCATTAATGTTATTTATATTGGACTCTTTTATGAATTAGCACTTTACTGCAGATGACACATTTCTTTGCACATCGTTTTTGCACACTTTTTTGAATACTTTCCAAGCACCTTTCTTATCACTTTGCTGGATTACTTATTGTTACATACCATTTTTATGGTATAACACGTACTACAATTGCACTTGCACTTTCCAGATTATATATATACAATAGTATGAAAAAATAACTTGATTAAAAAGACTTTAACTAGGACCCCACCAGCACATATGATCACAGGTTATCAAGAAGACATTTATTTTCCATTACTTAGACAGCGCCATATCCAAGCACCATCCCTATCTGTCTCACATCCCACCTACGGGCGGGAATTTTTGGAAGGCAGCAGTCTAACAGCCCCACCCATAAGCGCGGTACACCCCCCAATAACATTTAACCGATAATAAGGAGCCTATTCGCCGCGAGAAAATTGATAGCAAAGAACTGGGTAGTAATAAATCCTCCAACGACAACAAAATGGCTTAAAGAAGTAGAGAAGATGGTGGGAAATGAAGAACATATACATAGCAAAAGAGGAAAGAGAGATGAACACAGAGAAATGTGGGGACCCTGGTTGAATAAAACATTGTAAGGGGTAGGAGGGGAAACGGGAAGTAATGGGAAGGATGTGAAAAACTAGAACCAGAAGCTGAAGAAACTAGACAACGCTTGGGAGAAATTAAAGAGAGTAAGAGAACAGAATGGAACACGGGCAATAGAAGTCCAAGACGGTGCGTCGGTGCCGAAATAGAAATGTAAGCGAATCTACTTCGCAATGGAGTGAATGCGTTGAGGAGGAATGAATGCGGATTTATATGAACTTTTCTAATTTTGTATTTATGGTGTTAATGTTAAATAAAGATTATTTGAATAGAAAACTTGGAAATGGGAAAGAAAAACCAAAAGGGGAAAAAATACCACAGTTTACTGATGTGGTAAAAAAAAAAAAAAAGTAACACAAAACCTGAAGTTAGACTTTAACATTTAAATGACAAATTTACCTTTAATATACACTATATTGTCAAAAGTAATGGGACACCTGCCTTTACACGTACATGAACTTTAATGGCATCCCAGTCTTAGTCCATAGGGTTAATGATGAGTTGGCCCACCCTTTGCAGCTATAACAGCTTCAAGTCTTCTGGGAAGGCTGTCCACAAGGTTTAGGAGTGTCTATGGGAATGTGTGACCATTCTTCCAGAAGTGCATATGTGAGGTCAGGCACTGATGTGGATGAGAAGGCCTGGCTCGCAGTCTCTGCTCTAATTCATCCCAAAGGTGTTCTTTCGGGTTGAGGTCAGGACTGTGTGCAGGCCAGTCAAGTTCTTCCACCCCAAACTTGCTCATCCATGTCTTTATGGACCTTTATTTGTGCATGTGAGTGTCCCTCTCATGCTGGGAAAGTTCTGGCATTTCTTTTATCTGCACTTGTGCTAGTCAGACCTGTGAGAGTACACCAGTATTTTATAAAAATTAGTTATTTATAATTTGGTTTTATTGATAATGTGATTTTTATATTTGGTTTTTGGAATATGTTTTGCTATTTTTTAAAATTATCTGATTATTTATTCCTGTATATTTTATATGTGATATTATTGTTATTTTATATCTGAATTATAATGGTTCACAATGAGATATGTAGTCTAGAGAGTACCTTTATAGCAAATTGGTAATGCCACACAGTCATAAGCACTCAGGGATAAAGATACTGAGGCCAAAATAAGAAGGGTCATATACAGCCAAACTATCCCTTTGAGAAAGTCATCCTATGATGAAATGCTTTGGGGCAGAGTCATGCAGAGTTAGTCAGCATGCAGAGTGTCAGGGTGTCAGGGAAAGCCAGGAGAGGCATTGCTTTGTAGAGTGGCCTGCCGCTAGTTGAGCACTGAGGGAGGTTTGCTCTTTCTACCTGTGACCGTGCAGCAGCTGATGTGCTGTGATTTGTTACACTTGGAGAGACAATATTAGTCTATGTACATTTCTACTCCACATTTGCTCCCTGTGCATCCTGTGGAACTGTATAGGCAATCAGTTAAGAGGCTCCTATGATCAGTGTCCTAATCAGAGAAAGGCTAGCAAGCGAGTTTGATTCTGGGGCTTTGACCTTTCCATAGTAAAATGCAAAATAATGAGTCTATTTTTTTTAAAACCATTAAACACTGGTGAGTTGTAGAGGACGTAAAGTAGCCCAGGAGGAACCCAAATCATTTAGATTAAATGTGCTCGCCCCACCACCAATAGGGGCAATTTAGTTCAGGTTTGGTTTTTAAAATCCCCTTTAGGCTCCTTTCTCACGGGGCAGATCCATTGACCGGACTCCGCTAGCTCATCGGGGGATCGGTCCGATGATCCCCGCTGAGCAGGCGGGTGACAGGTCCCTCTCCGCTCACTGTGCTGAGATGGACCTGTCAGAGCCCCGCTCTTCTCTATGGGGAGATCAGATGAAAATGGACAGCCTGTCTCCATTTTCATCCGAGCCTATTTGATCCGACCCGCTGGACAGATGGGGAACATATCGCCATCCTTCTGTTTTCAGGGGATCGGATGGCAGATAGGTGTCACCGGACACATATCCGCTGACATCCGCCTGCCCATGGAAGTCAATGGGTGGCCCGCTTGGATCCACCTGAATAACAGACAGGTGGATCCAATCGGGCAAATCGCGTCAAAGGGGCCTTAAGCACAGAGACAGTTAAAGAAAACCATAAGTGGGTGTTTGGCCTAAAATCAGCCAAGCTGTTTTGTACTACTCTGAGCTTGTAGGAACACACATAGTACCTGTGGCTTACAAAGTGAGATATTTGTTTAATACAAGTTCCAACGGGTCCCAGCTTTGCTGGTTGTGAACATTTAAATATCTTTAAATATCTTTTTCACTGGCTAGTGTTACAAAAGTAGAGACCCACTTCCATCTCCTACACCATTCACACTGCTATCTCAATTTCTAGGGCTCATTGTCTATGACTGTTGTATTTATTTACCATTTTTATCACTGTTTATGTATATTTGCATCGGGTTGTCTAGTCACTAACAGATTCTCTCCTAGTGTGTCAGCTAAATAAAGAAAACTATTTTACTGAAGCTGATATGTCAATGTATTCTAGGTACCAAAGGTAAATAAAATACAAAAAATGTTTTCAATATATTAATAATAAGAAAGCAAGGTCAGAGCATATAGGCCTCAAAAAATGATCAGGAGAAGATGGTTACAAATGACAAGGAGATGCAACTGTACTAAATGCATTCTTCTCCTCAGTTTTTACAAAGAAAAAGAAAGGGTATAGCAATCAAGACTGGATCTTTAGTAATGCAGCACAGAATGTATCCTTGTGGCTAATAGAAGCCAGTGTCCAAAAAACACTTGAAAAATTTGCAAAATTTAGTGGGAACAGATGTCTTACACCCAAGAGTCCTCAAAGAACTTAGCCAAGTAATAGGCAGACCGTTGTTCCTAATTTTTATGGACAGCTCAAGGAATGGAATGGTACCAGCTGATTGGCATAAGGGCAACGTGCTACCAATGTTAAAAAAAAACAGCAAAGATATATACCTGGAAACTGCAGGACATTCAGCCTAACATCAATAGTTTGTAAACTATTGGAGGGGTCATAAGGGACAATATCCAAGAATTTGCACATAAAAACAGTATCATTAGTAGTAATCAGCATGGATTTATGAAAGATCGTTCTTAGCAGACCATTCTGCTAACATTCTAAGAGGAAGTGAGCTGCCATCCAGATAAAGGAAGGCCTGTGGATTAGGGGTGCGCATCTTCACTCGCCTCACAATTCGATTAGATTATGATTATCAGGTCAACGATTCGATTCCGCGATGTATCACGATTAGGATACACGGGTGTCGGTGGGTGGTGAAGGGTGTCAGTGGGTGGTGAGGGGTGTGAGTGGGTGGGTGTGGGGTGTTAGTGGGTGGGTGAGGGGTGTCAGTGGGTGGTGAAGGGTGCCAGTGGGTGGGTGAGGGGTGTCAGTGGGTGGGTGAGGGGTGTCAGTGGGTGGGTGAGGGGTGCCAGTGAGTGGGTGTGGGGTGTCAGTGGGTGGGTTTGGGGTGTCTTATTTCTTTCCAATTGTCAGACCTGTCATTGAAACCCCAAATGACATTTTAATTAGAAGATTAGTCCAGTTATCCTTCATGCAGCAGAGTTATGTAGCAACATACCATGGTGTTTCTCTCGGCGCTCGTTACCGCCCAGCCGGCTGCCCGCCTTTCTCTTGTCTCCAGCAGATGTCAGCGGTGGATTCCTCAGCCCCGCCCGCCTCTCTTCTGATTTGTCAGCTACAGTCTGCAGACGGGGCTGAGGTATCCACCGCTGACATCTGCCGGAGATGAGAGAGAGGGTCAGCGGGCTGGGTGGTAACGAGCGAGACACCACTGTATGTTGCTACATAACTCCGCTGCATGAAGGATAACTGGACTAATCTACTAATTAAAAATGTCATTTGGGGTTTCAATGACAGGTCTGACAAGACATCCGGGCGTTTCACAAATAGGAGGCTTGTCAGGCGACTTGAGTCGCCTGACAAGTCGCCTCCATGCAAATTGGAACTGTTCCAAGTCGGAACAACTCAAGTCGCTCCGACTTAGAAAAAGTTTCCTGTATGACTTGGGGGGCGACTTGCATTGACTTCTATTACAGAAGTCATTTGCAAGTTGCCTTGTGCCGAGGTTGCCCACAAGCCGGATGACGTCACCCATAATCGATTATGGGCAGTCGCTGCATCGATGTCGCATCGCGGACGTCCGAATCGCGATGCATCGATTAATTTTAATTAATCTCCCCCTACTGTGGATGTGGTGTATCTGTATTTTGCAAAAGCAAAATAACAACACACAGCATTAATGTCTAAACCGCTGGCAACAAAAGTGGGTACACCCAATGCTGTATCTTGGCCTAGGCTAACAAGGCCCAGGCCTAGGGCGGCACTTTGCAGGGGGGGCAGCACGAAAAGAGTCCCTGATGGCTTGCTCTACACTTTTAGTCTTATTGGGTGGACTGGGCAGGGAGACAAACCGGTCTGTCACCCCCATAAAGCGGCTACACTTGCTGCCGGTATGACAATACCGGCAGGCCCCCATCAGAGGGGGACAGCCCATACATATGTAGGGGACCCGGGCATCCCAAGGGGCTCAGGTGGTGGGCCCCAACCAAGGAGTTGTTGTGCTGCCCCATAGCCAAACAGGAAGTGTGAGGAAATCTCTTAAGGAAATCCATTCCAATCCCCCCAAGGCCCTCAGAACTAGTGTCCCCACTAGGAAATTTCAGGGCGGGTCTTAAACAGGAAGGGGTGTGACTTTGACAGGAAAGGGTGGCTCATATTTAAATTAGGGGGGTGCATGAGTTTAGTCAGGCCTAGGGCAGCACAAAACCTAAATACAACGCTGGGTACACCCCTAAGTAAAAATGTCCAAATTGGGCCCAATTAGCCATTTTCCCTCCCCAGTGTCATATGACTCATTAATGTTACAAGGTCTCTGGTGTGAATGGGGAGCAGGTGTGTTAAATTTGGTGTTATCGTTCTCACTCTGTACTCACTTTTGTTGCCAGCGGTTTAGACATTAATAGCTGTGTGTTGAGTTATTTTGAGGGGACAGCAAATTTACACTGTTATACAAGCTGTACACTCACTACTTTACATTGTAGCAAAGTGCCATTTCTTCAGTTTTGCCACATGAAAAGATAAAACTAAATATTTTCAAAAATGTGAGGGGTGTACTCAATTTTGTGAGATACTGTATATTTGAAAATTGATGAATCCTGATGTACTGACAGCCTATCAAATTTTTGGAGGCCCAAAAATGCCAGGACAGTACAAATACACCCCAAACAACATTTTTGTAAAGTAGACAGTCTGAGGTATTTAGCAAGATGCATGGCATGTTTTTTGAAGTTGTAACTTTTTGTCACTTTTTTTTTGAAAATGAAGAAATAAAAATCGTTTTCTTTCAAGTTTTTAAAAACATTTTTACATACTGTCACCAGTGCAGTACAGCGTTATCATATAACAATTGTAGCGGTGACCAGGGACACTGACTGGTGACAGTAAGTAAAAAAAAAAATAGAAATGTAATATTTTCTTTACAATCTTTTAAAATATATGTTGTTTTATTTTTTTATTTTTTATTATTATTGTTTCATATTTTTTTACATACTGTGACCAGAGCAATACAGTGTTACCGTAGTAACACTGTACCACTCTTGGGAGTTGATCAGTTTTTTTTTTTCTTTTTAACATACTATCAGGAGCGGCCGGTCCATTAGGGGCACAAGGGCGCAAAACTCATATTTTTTTGGGGTTTTTTGATTTTTGCAAGCCACATGATTAGAGCATGAGGCTTTAATTGGCTAGAAAAAGTTTGGGCTTGGGGCGCAGAACACTGCGCCTCAAACCCACCCACTTGTGACAATAGTGAATTAATATTCTCTATTGTCTTCCGGCTTCTCCTCCCGGACATCAGGACAGGAGGTGGAGAAGGTTGGCTGGGAGGAGAAGCCAAGAAAGTCGTGGAGGGGTGAGTGCGACCATTACTGTGGAGTGACTGAGTGTGGGAGCACCTGGGGGGGGGTTTGTTTGCCGCCCCCCCCAAAAAAAAAGTTTATTTCCAGCCACCACTGCATGCTGTACTTGCTTATAGCAGTGAATTTCACTGCTATAAGCAAATATTTTTTACAGAATGACAGTGTTTACACAGCGTCTATTGTTGTGATTATCTGTGATTGATCACAGCTAATCACATGGTACAAATGGGCTTTGATTGGCCCTGTCTGTACCAGGTAATCACTGTGACCAATCACAGCTAGCAACACAATTGTATATAATGAATTGCCATTAATTTAGACAGTGTTCAAATCTACAGTAGTTTACAGATGATAATGAAGAAGCACCCCCTCCTAAACATTACAAAGCAGAGAGAGGCTTTTTAACAAGTAAAAAGCCCTTAAAGTGGTTGTAAAGTCCCCCCCACCAAAAAAAAAAACCCTGCAAAGCAAAGGCATAATGAGCTAGTATACTAGCTCATTATGAAATATTTACCTTGGAACAAAGCTGTTGCAGCGGTCTCGGCACATGCTTCTTCCGTGTCTGTGGCTCCGTCCAATCACAGCACAGGCTGCAGCACTGTGATTGGTGGAGCCGCGCTGATGTCAGTCCCGCGCATGCGCACAGCAGCCATCATTTATGACACGTCAACAGAAGAAACGGCACCCGGGGCTCCCTGGGTGCCGATTCCTCAGTGGGCTTGTGGCAATGACGTCGGCACATGCTGATACAGGGAATATCTCCTAAACCGTACAGGTTTAGGAGATATTCCTGGGACCTACAGGTAAGCCTTAGGCTTACTTGTAGTTTTAAAGTGGTTGTCATGAGTTGACAACCACTTTAAAAAGGTAACCAGCAATTATTTCTAAATATTTTTTTAGGTTATGCTATGTTAACAGGAATATGTAACAAACCTAAAATCTGTGTTATTCCAATTTGGCTGTAAACGTGGTAAAACACTTTAACCACTTGCCGATTAGCCGCCGTCATTTTACGGCAGCAGCAGGTCGGCTCATTCCTGCGAATCGCCGTAGCTGTACGTCGCTCTCGGGAACATGTGGTGTGGACGCGAGCATGCCCCCTGGTTAGCGGGGGAGCCAATCAGCAAGTGGGGTGGACTCGATGTCTGCCGGCCTCCCGCAATCACTCCAGAGACAGGCAGAACAGGGATCTGCCAGTGTAAACAAAACAGATTCCCGTTCTGACAGTGGAGTTGAGTGAGATCGTCTGTTTCCAGTGATCGGAAACAATGATCTCTCTCCTTCTCCAGTCAGCCCAGCCCCCATACAGTTATAAACTTTTACCAGGGAACACATTTAACCAATTGATCTCCCCCCTAGTGTTAAACCCTGCCCTGCCAGTGTAATTTAATCAGTGTAATCAGTGGCTATTTTTAGCTCTGATCGCTGTATAAATGAGGTCCCAAAAAAGTGTCAAAAGAGTCTGATCTGTCCGTCGCAATGTCTCAGTCCCGCTAAAAATCGCTGATCACCGTCATTACTAGTAAAAGAAAAATAATAATAAAAATGCCATAAATCTATCCCCCATTTTGTAGATGCAATAACTTTTTGCAAACCAATCAATATACGCTTATTGCGATTTTTTTACCACAAATATGTAGCAGAATACATATCGGCCTAAACTGATGAATAAATTTGTTTTTTTTACTTTTTTTTTGTATTTTTATTATAGCAAAAAGTAAAAAGTATTGTTTTTTTTTCAAAATTGTCACTCTTTTTTTGTATATAGCACAAAAAATAAAAACCGCAGAGGTGATCAAATATGACTAAAAGAAAGCTCTATTTGTGGGGGAAAAAAAGGATGTCAATTTTGTTTGGGTACAATGTTGCATGACCGCGCAATTGTCAGTTAAAGTGATGCAGAGCCGTATCACAAAAAATGGCCTGGTCAGGAAGTGGGTTAATCCTTCCAGGGCTGAAGTGGTTAACCCCTTGACCTTCCTCCCACCGTATTTCCTCATTGAAGGCCTGTCCTGTATAGAAAACGGAAAATTTATATCAAATACTTACCGTAATTTTCCTTTCCTGATAGACTCCATGGCAGCATACGTGTGGGTTAGCCCCGCCTCCTTAATTACCCTATAGGACCCCCCGATTGGGTGTGCATACGACGGTACCTCAGATAGTCCTTTCCTTTTAATGCCATTCATAAACTATATTTAAAAGGCAAAAGATATGTCCTGTCCGGAAGTTACTCCTTTATGCCACCCTCCTTCCAGTTCCCCAATTGGTGAAGTCGGGACCTTCCTAATTGGGTGAAGGACTGGTCCGGTAAAAAACACTATGCCGAGACGTAGTGAAATTGACTGTTAACGCGCCAGTACGTTGTAACATGGGTTTGTTTTAACTGTAGGAAAAAAAGGGGGTGTTTATCTCGAAAGAAAATCAGTATAAACTAGTGGAGACGCCAAAAATAAAAAACACGATATATGTTTT
>BLSH010468666.1:890388-905437 GCA_018402905.1 Glandirana rugosa
CTGGCCAAGCAGAGAAACCGGGACTTCAGTAAGCCAATAGTAAGCTCAACAATGGCCCGGCTTCTCCGCAAGGCACTATTGTAGCGATGTTGTGGCTGGCCCTGAGGGTACCTGATTGGAGCCATTAGCCACGTCAGCTGCGGATAGCCAGCATCCCCTGGAAAATAAACAAAAAAGCAAACATTAGTGCTTCCCATCCCTTTTTGTGGCCATAGATGCCTGTCTACAAAATGGGAGACAAGGAAGAATGTATTAGGCCAACCTGGTTTTTCAGCTGTAAAAATGTTCAAACAATCAAAAACAGCCAAAAACAACCAAAAATGCTATAGAACACAGATCCCCAACGTTTTTGGATGTTTTAGACCAATTGAGTAAAAGAAAAAAAAAATGCTGGCCCTTTAAAAACGCACAAAAAATTGCAAAAAAAGGCAAAAAAAGGTGGTAATATAACACCGGTAAAAGGTGCAAAAATTACAGATAGACCTCTTCTTTAACACTGAGGCACTTTACAGGCCCTATTTAGACAAAAAAAAAAGTGCATGTAAAGAGCCTCAAAAGTCACTCCCCATCCACCCCAAGCCTGAGTGTTTTCACACTGTTGCGGTCCGCTTGCAGGACGTTACAAAAAGTCCTGCAAGCAGCATCTTTGGAGCGGTGCAATGAGTGGTAATATACCGCTCCTCCACCGCCCCTGCCCATTGAAAACCATGGGCAGCACTTCCAAAGCGGCTGCACACCACCTCGGAAGCGCAGAGAGCGGGCACTTTTAACCCAGTTTTAACCCCTTGAGGGGGATTCAAAGTGCCCCACTCCCACAGCCTTAGCGCCACTCTAACAGCAGTAAATCCCCGCTGTGACTAGCGGGGATTTACAGCTAATGCCCCACTGCCCCCAGTGTGAAAGTGCCCATAAGCTACAGACATTTTTTTGGATGTTTTTTTTAAAGTCCTATGTGCATGAAGCAGTACAGACAACGGAAAATTTATATCAAATACTTACCGTAATTTTCCTTTCCTGATAGACTCCATGGCAGCATACGTGTGGGTTAGCCCCGCCTCCTTAATTACCCTATAGGACCCCTCTTCCATAAATCCATGCCAGCGGCCGTGTTCCGTGACTAGCCTACTCCAGGCATTGGGAGGGGACTCCTGCTGCCATGGAGTCTATCAGGAAAGGAAAATTACGCTAAGTATTTGATATAAATTTTCAGTTTTCCTGACAGACTCCATGGCAGCATACGTGTGGGAAATAACTCGCTACACACACGGGTGGGAAATGCTGAGCAAAGAAAGTTTATTTAACACCGTCAACCAACGGTACTTGTAAACCAAAACTAACTTGAAGATAGGGCAGCTGGTTAAACACAGTAATGGGACATAGACGTGTTGCTAGAAAACCAGGAAGCTGCCCTGCAAATTACTCTGGGAGCTACGCGATGCAAAGCTGCCCAGATGTAGACCAGCTCCAGGTCGGGTGAGCAGACACTATCTCCAAAAGAGCCCAGCCCTTGGCTCTGTTAGCCTGTTGGAAGACCTAGGCACCCTTTGTTTGATATAATGCAAAGTAAAGACAGCACAAGCCATTACTTTACAGGAGCCATGTTCATTGAATAACCAGCAGGAACAGGAAACACCACACAGGAAATAAGTACAACACAGATGCACCATAGAGTTGCATTTAAAGAAACATAACATCCATAACAATCCGTGCCACAGTCACCCTAAATGGGGCATGTTCCTCTGTCCTTTCTGGCAAAAAGGATGAACAGGCATTCTGAAGGCTGAAGGAAGCTATGCTTGTAGATATGACTTTACAATTTCTGAGGGATTCCTAAAATTAAAGGAAGGCACTGCTGGTCAAATCATGAATCCCTGTTTACTGTACATGTGCTTTAACCAACTAAGCCACATTGTGCCATCACCCACGCAAGTTAGAACTCTAAGGATGGCAGAACACTTTCTTGGCTCCCACTAAGACTGATACACCCTTGGGAATTGAGTCAAGCATAGGTAACAGCACCGCTCAACTGGAAGAACGTAAGAAAGTTCTCCAAGACCAGTAAACCAATCTCTGAGGCTTCTTATGCCAACGTGATAGCCGGGAAAAGGTGAACTTGACCAAGGTCTGAGCCTAGCTGCTTCCTTGATGAATTGTTGGACAGGAAGATGCTTAGATCAACAAAAAAACCTGTGAAGGCCAATAAGGCTGACACTTGGGCTCCGAAGGAGCTGACCGCTAGAGCCATAATTAAATCTGACTGGAGGAATATTTAAAACTGCTAGATCACTACATGATCTGTCAGCAGCAGACAGGTATTGAACACCTTTGACCAGATTCTCCTGTCAACTTTGTCTGCATTCATACTTCTAGTATTCAAGAGAGTGGAGATGACTCTGGAAGAGCAACCGGGGACCTCCAATCTTGAGAACCAGGCCATCCGACGCAACCGTGCTGGACATGGATGTAGAATTGTACTCAGTGACAAAAGGCCTGGCCTGAGGAGAAGGTGTAATGGGTTCCGGAAGCTGAACTGTGCTAGCAAGGGGAACCATGACTTAATTGATTGAAAAGACATCACTGCCACTAACACCACAGCCTCTGTTCGGGGTTTTTGAATAAAACCCGAGGTTGACCAGGATTGGAAGAAATGCATAGGTCCTTCTGCATTCCCAATGATCCATCAGGACATCTACACCTGAAAACCTCCAAATGTAGAGACCATTCGTTGTGGACTCTGGACAGAACACCGTTAGAACTTTTTGGACTTTGAATATACGCTGCTTGAGCTGTAGGCTCCATTGTTCTGAGCCCAAGACATAATTGGTCAGCTTTCTGTAATAAAGAACAGGCTGTGAGTCCCCAGGTTGTCTAACATAAGAAACTGCCGTAGTGGATTAACTTAACACTGATGCTCCCTACATTATATGGTGAAAGGCCTGAAATCTGCTTCCTGGCTTCCACTGCTGGAGAAACCCCTCACAGAAGGCTACCTTCTCCAGCTTCCACTTGATCCTCGAATAGGTAGACACTATAGTGCCAATCAATTTAGACACTGATTGGCGTGCAGTTGGGAAGAAGACGGGCCAGGAGTATTCAGATCCAGAACATTGGAATCCAAAGCCAAGGCAATGATTCCCCAGTTTATATTGAGTCCTGAGGCCCACAAGAGATTGAGTGGGCTCCAGGTGTCTCCCTGCCAGATTCGGCAGCCAGCTGAATTTGTGGAGCATAGAAAAGACCTGAGCTCTGGGCTCCAGCAGCTGCCCTCTGTCTTGGGACGGTAGGACAAGGACCTCCACGCAACTAGGTCGGCGTATGCCCCTTGTTTTGATAAGACTATAACAGCCAGTACAACCCTGAAAAAACACACAGGGTGATGTTGAAAGCCCAAATGGCTGGAGCTGGAGATGGTCTTGATCTACAGTGAACCGAAAGAACTTGAGTAAGTCTTCTACAATGGGCACATGAAGGTAAGAATCTTAAGTCTATTGAACCTCTCCTTTGCTGAAGATTGTCTCAGGTGTGCAAGGTCTAAAAACGGCCTCCGCAAGCTGCTCCACTTCATGACCATAAGAGGGGCAAGCACCTGCCCTGAAAGCTCTCGTGCCCTGAAAACTCTCGCATTCAGAGACTGGCACAGCAGCACTTTGCGACTCCAGTCACTTACGTAAGGCATGAGTATATGTTTTCTTTACCTCAGTGTGAGGAAAAAAACATGGAAATGAAAAAGAGGAGGACTTCTGATGGACCATGCCTGTCCCAAAAAAAACAAATACTTTGAAGTCCAAATAGTCTGAGGCCCAACTCAGTAGCTTCGTGGCACCCAGAGTTCAAGCTTAGCATACTTCTAATAGGGATATCTGGTCTTTTCATCAGCTCTTCCTAAAGTCCCGTCCTGGACTGTAAAAACATGCAACCCTCGCACGCTCTGCACTTTTCTCTAGACTTTCCCCTTGTGGCCTAGCCAGTGCTGGTCCTAAGGTAGGACCTCAACTTGCCAACTGTGGCCCCGGTTACGGTGCTATCCAGCTTGCCAAAAGATGAAGCTCCCTAACAGGAACGCTACACAACGCCTCTTAGAGGAGGAATCAGCAAGCCCAGGCCCCAGCCATAGCACACACTTTGCTGTAACTGACAAGAGCAAAAAAACGTGCCACTATGCAGCTGATGTCATTTGGAGCCTCATTATGAAAATCGACACCAGCTCAGGCTTCTCAGCTACAGAGTTTCAGAAAACGCTCCTGAATACTGCGTCCACATTCTCCATTCACATTTCCATCGTTTCGATATGGCCACAGGAGCCCAGGCAGACATTCTGGCTATTCACTGCATTTTTCAAGGAAGAGCGACACGCTTGCTCGCCTCATTAAGGCCTCAGAAATTTAATGAGCTAGCCATAAAAATGCTTCACATCCTTATCTTTGAATGGATAGAGCTTGGCCATTTGCACAGCAGGGAGGGATGTCTCTCGACCTTACTTCCCTTATCCAATGATGTCCCTTAGTTCTGTTCAGAATAGAAAATTTAGAACACTCTATGGCTACGTTTCACCATTGCGGCCCCCAAGTCGCACGATTCAGAGTGCGACCTCGATCTGACTCTGAGTGCAGCACCAATCCAACTTTACAGCCCGTGGATCAAGTTACATACAGTCATGGGAACAGGCACAAGGAATGGGGTGGTAAAGATAGTCTCTGATGCCTGGGAATGAGTTTATGATGCACTGTGGCCACTATCCTCAGAGATGAGCCAGCTTTGTTTGCAGAGCAGGATCAAGTTGCATCAAGTCGCGTCAGAGTAGCGCAGGAACCCCCTCAAAGTTGCTGCCATTCCAAGTTGCATAGATTGGAATGGGTGCCATTGAAATCAATGGGCTGTGACCCACCATGCGACCACATTAAAGTCGCATTTCCAAGTCGCACCAGTGGAAATGGAGCCAAAAGGTGCCCACATAACTTCCTCTTACCTTGCAGGAGACTTTACCTTGGTTGGGACAGCTCCAGTTCTTCCTGGTCATCCTAGTGGGAGAACATGCCGCAATGGCTGTTGGACTTTGTGTGTGGCTTGTATCTCACTCAGAGAATTTACACCACATGCCTCACTAGGGATTCCATCTGCTGGAACACACCACCGCCTGGCTTAGCATAGCTCACATAGAGATTTGCCCTCTGGGACCAGCGTCCCACATCCTCAGCAGGCTCCCTCCTTGGAGCGGCTGACATGGCGGTGGGTGCGTAGAGGAGGATTCAGAGCCTCTGCTGTGAAGGCTGGACCTTGACCGTGACCTATGACAAATACAACTGGAAAAAAAAAAGTTGTGACCTAATGAGGTGTTTATTGTGTCGTGCCGTGTAATATCAACCTGACCTAGAAGGACTCACAAAGCAAACTAGGATAGAAAGGAAATGTAGTAAAATCAGCAAAAAGAGTACCTGGACAGCAAGGAGAGGAAGGGTTAAACCCCCCTCTCAGCTCTCAGCTAGGGCCTATCGGAGGGACGTAATTCCTCTGGCCGCTTCACCGATTCCTGACTGTGGGGGACTCTTCAGAGAACCGTCTATTCGGTCCTACGGAGGAGGACAAAAAAAGGAACACGGCCGCTGGCATGAAGCAAAGATTTATGGAAGAGGGGTCCTATAGGGTAATTAAGGAGGCGGGGCTAACCCACACGTATGCTGCCATGGAGTCTATCAGGAAAGAATAGTTTTACTGATTCATTGGTTCAACCAGCAATAGTTAAACTTGTATTTTTATCACAAAGATGCATTTCTTTAATGTTAAGAACATTATGAATACATTTTGGACATTTCTATCTAACAATACAATCCGCTAAGGTTTTGCCTTTTTTTGTTGATTTTTTTTTTTTTATTGTGTTTTCTATATTCTGAAGTTTCTGCTTTATCCTTGAAATTTAATTAAACTACTGGCCATGGCCAGGCACAACTAATTGTGGCTTTCTTTCCCATTGTTGCACTGGAAACACGCTATTCTTGTGCGTCCTGCAGCTTAGAGGGCTTGTAGGTGCTAAGAAAACATCAAATGAAATGATTTTAGTTCTCTTTTATTGCTCTGCGAAGTCGCATAGATCTGAGGGAGGACCTTCTGACTTTACTTCCATTAGAGTGATCTTACATTTGCAGCACATTGTGTAGTGCCAGGGTTTGGCATACAAACAATAGTATATTGCATTGCAAATTATTTCTGTAAGTCGATAAGCGGCATTGTTCAGGATCTCTATTTTTCAAGCCTTGCTGTAATATCTTTGTGCAGTGATATTATACTTATTCTAGAAGAAAAACATCCTGGCAAATGCAAATTATTTCCAAAGCAGGACCCCACCCCCAAATAATAACGCATGTAAACCCCAAATCTGTTTTTCAATGTGTTTGGCATCATGGCCAATTGTATACAGTTTTCTTGAAGTGACTGTGTCACCACAGGGTCACTTATAAAACGGGGCGGCCCTGTAATGCAGATCATCTTTCCTACCTTTCTAGTAGCTCCTGACTTAAAGCTCCACCACTTCACTGCTCCCTGAATGCTGAAGGTTTTATTATCTGCTCCCCCTGCCCCACTCAGTGGTTCCTTCGGTTGGCTTGTATGCCACTATGGGATATATGAGCATGTGGGAGGAACCGCTAGCTGTGGCGGGGGAGCAGGTTGAAAACCTGTAACAGCTGGAAGCTGTTAAGTGATGCCATTTTAAGACATGGGCTGCCGAAAAGGTAACTGTAGATGTTCTTCTTTACAATGATGCCATTTTATGTGACCCTGTAGAAACAGTTGCAAAGGTTTACATGGAGATCCAGCCAGTAAAAAGCACTTCCTGTTATAGGATGACAACACTAAGCTGCTGCCTGTCTTTGGTGACATCAGTGTCTGTTCATTTCTCTGCTGCATTCAAAAACAGGAGCTTTGCTTCTGTTTACATCAGTTCCACCACATTTAGGTCTAAAAATACAGAAAAGGATGCAATAAAAATGATATATATATATATATATATACATATACTGTATACTGTATATATATAAATATATTTACCAAAAGTATGTAAAATGAGGACCTACCAAAACTATCCGGTTGAATGGTATCCAACCAGACAGGCCCTTGCACAATATATTTGCTGGTTGATGTAAAGGAGACTGTACAATCAGATTGTAGCATGTGAAGTAACCCTAACAGAGCCAGGACAGCAATAAAATAATTTCCTACTCTATTCAAACCTAAAGAAAAAACACTGAGCTTGACATACACTTAAAGCTAAATGGGGGAGGTTTTTTTTTCCATAGTACATGCTCAGTATTAGGGAAAAAACCTTTTATGTGCAGTCCAATCTCAATCCAGCGACGTGCTGCTCTCTCTGTCCCTCCTCACTGGACTCAGTGAGAGCAGCTGGAGCCATTGGCTCCTGCTGCTGTCAATTAAATCCAGTGATGAAGGAGTGAGGGGTGTGACCGAGCTGCACTGTGTGTGTCAATAGATACACACAGAGCGTGGCTTGGGATCGAGCCTGAACGTGTGCCACCATAGGAAGTGGCCTCCTATGAAGAGGAGGAGCCCAGAGCTTCCACACCCATATTAGATTTCTTCCAAAGCCTGATAAGGACCTCTCGCTCTGCACCAGTTACAAGCCAATATCATTGCTTAATACAGGCATAAAAATATTTGTAAAAATCTCATCATTCAGACTCATACCCTATCTTCAGCGACTGATCCAACTAGACCAGGCGGAATTTGTACCAAGTGGAGAAGAAAGGGACAATACTACAAGGGCCCTTAACTTCATTCATTTCTGTACTTTAAACTCAATACCTTTACTCCTACTCTCTATAGAAGATCAATTGATAGAGTGAGTTGCAGGTTTATGAAGCATATACTCCATTACATTGGAATAGGGGCTAACATGACATGTGGATCAACACTTTATATGACCATCCAACAGTGGCTATAAAAACACTTTGCCAGAGCTTCTCCCTGGTGAATATCACTCGTCATGGCTGTCCCCTCCTCCTATTATTTTTATATTGACTTTGGAGCTCTCCTACGCCACATTCGATTGAATCCAGGTATCAAGGGAGTGCAGGTAGATTTCTCTCAAAGTGACAGCATATGCCGATGACTTACTCTTTTTTCTCACTTCTCCAGAAGCGATAATTCCAAATTTACTGAGCCAGCTAGACCACTACTCCCTACTTTAAACTACAAAATCAACCTCACAAAATCGGAGGCGTTATATGTCTCAATCCCCTCAGATAGACTACAAAATTTAAAGTGAGCAGAAGGAAAACTGATATACTCCGGTGTCTACTTTATTTGAACGACACTTGTCCGCAAAACTTTCCCCAGTTATTTACCATTCACCAAGGCTTAAGACCGTGGCCCTCCTGTTCACGTGTGGTTTGGCAGAAATAGTATATCGAAGATGAATGTTCCTCCATGACTGCTGTACATCTTTCAAACCTTGCCCATAAAGATCCCTGTAAACTTTTACGCCAGCTTAGACAGGAATTTGTACATTTCCTGTGGGCTGACTGCCCCCCCCCCCGCCACAATCAAAATTGACACACTTATCTACAAGTTTGGGAGGGCTTGGCTTTCATGACCCTATCCGATACCACCAAGTCACACATCTGGTGAGGATCCTAGACTGGTACAAACATAACCTCCAAGAAATGAGTGGCTTTGAAGCAGGCCATGTTACTTGTCCCCTTAAAGGCCATTACCTGGCTGACAAACTCTTATCCCTCTTTGGTCATCCACTCCTAGGTATCGCTTACATCTCTTAGGATTTCCCCAACTGTCCTTCATTTAGGCCCAGATTCTTTGATGTCGTCTGTCCTAGGGAACCCAGATTTCCTACCAGGACTATTAGACACCAAATTTCGCCGGTTCATAACGGCTTATACATTTAAGCTCTTGGACTTCTGGGTGGATGGGAACTGGAAATCAGACTCCTTGATCAAGGCAGATGTATTACCTGTGACTCAGCATTGATTGGCCTCTTTGCAGTATGTAACATGTATCCTTTCCATGTTATGCGGTTTGCTTTCTTTTTTTCATTTGCTCTGTCACCAAAAAAAACCCAATGCACAGAGCATGTAAGTATAATATGTTTGTTTTTTGGTTTTTTTTTTTAAAGGACCTTTAAACTCTGTGCATAACCCAAAAAAAAAATAAAACAAACCTTTAGGCCTCATACACACGGACGTTTTTTGATGCCGGCGTTTTCTGGCGTTTTTTGCAGCTCTCCATGTTAGTCAATGGCCCCATAAAAACGTCTGCGTTTTTGAGCTGTAGATGACGTTGGCGTTAGTGAGCTGAAACTAGAACCCACAGCCATCGCGTTCTGAGGCTGTAACGTTTTGGCATTTTTTGACGCCGACGCCACAATATGCCAACAAACACCACCTAATATTATACCGGCGTTTTCCGGCGTTTTTTGACGCCGACGTTTTTAGGTTGAAAAATAGCAGAGGGATGATTTTTTTAAAAAAACGCCTATTGACGCCGACGCTCACTAACGCTCAAAAACGCCGATGCATAACTCTGAAAAACGCCGACTTTTTTCCTTGACGTCGGGCCCGACGTTTTGTTTATTTTTTTAGAAACGTCCGTGTGTATGAGGCCTTAAAATCACTTTAATACTAATTATTTAGAGACTTTATGAGCCCAGATGTGACTGGATCTCTTTAAGTAAAATTCTGTGTAATAACTACTGTATACCTTACAGACACATAGATCATTGTGTTTTCAGTCCATCCACATGTTTCTGGTTGCCCTTCCAGTTCTCACGTCTGTACCTGTGAAAAGCACGCACAGCTGAACTTCACAAAGTTTTGATTTATGCCACTTAAATGCGATGATAAGTGTAGCAATAACTTGTCACTCTAGCAAATTAGTGAAAGCAATAACAAGACCGCAAAGAAATAATGAGGCCAGCACTGCTCCCATGAAATTCAATACCGCAACAGCAATGAAACTTGACACAATTTTTGTTACGCGTAATGTATCGCTATTTAGAAACTCATAAATATTCCCTTCCCTTGTGGACAGCTGTTGGGACCTAAATTTAGAACCTCAAAGTCAAGAATCCACTATTTCCTACTGTTTTAAAACATCGTGTTACAAAACATGTATTTTGGTTTATTTTAGACTTTAGATCAATTGGTAAAGAGCTGATGTTGACAAAACAGTTTTAAAAAAGCCTTGTCTGATTTGTATGGTTTTTCACCCAATAAGCCATCCTTGGAGGTGTCTGCAGGGCTCTTCCCTCATCCTGCTTAAAGCTGGCCATACACTGTTAGACTTCTTTTGTTCAGCCTGTGGGTCAAAAAATGTTCAACAGGTTCCTTCAAGTCAACTGAACTATTGAATTTTGTCATACAGTGCCAAACCGGTAGAACCAGCCACCCACTAAGCAAAATTTGACCTGTTCATCAGGATATGGCAAAAATTTGCTCGGTATCTGGCCAGCTTTATGACCTAGATGTCTTAGGGTGGTCAGATCATACCTGACCATCCGACAGTCTTCAAGGGTCTATGGTCAACTTAAAGTATATCTAAATCCAAAACCTTCTTAAAATAAAATAATGTTAACTTTCTGTTCCCTTAGACACAATAGGAAATAAGAGAATATTTCTCTAAAATAAGGAAAGCCTCCCCTTAGATAGTTGTCACTATGTTCCTATTGGAAGCTTCATAGATTGCAATTGTCTCAAATTTCCCTGGACAGTCTCACATCTTAGTGTGATTTTGGGCAATCTCCTGGGATCTCAGTGTCACCTTGTTTGAGTTGCTGCACATGCTCAGTAACTCAATAAGGCATTCGTTATTGTGGTTGGAGGCCACAAGTGGGTGGTCTCCACGTAATTAAAGGTGTGGTTTCTGGTGGACCACTCTGGTAAGTGGATGGAGTCTGGGTGGGACCACCTGGTCACTGGACGTGCCTGAGGTGGACTGTTGACAGAGCCAACTGTGTTCAGGGGTCCGGGACTGAAATGTGGGTAAGTATGAAGATTTCCTCTCTAATCCTATTCTAGTGACAGCCCAAAGTGTTAGATGTTCTCTGACTTTCAGTGCTGATGACAATGGTCACCATGGTCATTGTCCCTTGTGAGAACACAGAAAGCAGTAAAAACAAGACAGAGATTCTTGCCTTTTCCTATTCTACTGAAAAAACAAAAAAAGGTCTTGGCTTAAGATACATTTTAATGTGATTCTGTCATGAAAATAGTATGGGACTGTCATTTGTGAACTTTTCATCTGAGAATGAGAATGTTAACAACCTGGTTGTCATGCTCAGGCTTTGGTTTAAATGCTGTCTAAAGGCCCATACACGCGGTACAACGGTTGTACAACAACGGTCATACAAGCAGCTTGTTGTACGATCATCCGACCATTGGTACGTGCGATTACAACAGCTGTCGCACAACACTTGTACAACTGAAGTTGGATGAACAGACTAGAAAACTTTGGTTGTACAACAAGCGGCTGTACGACTGTTGTACCGTGTGTACAGAGAAGTTGGTCCAACAAAGTTGTATGTGCAAAATAGGCATGCTCAGAAGTCAGGAACGCCCAGAAGTATCCATTTAGGGAAACCTACATTCAGAAATCACATTCACCTGAACTTCCTCGTTATACGCTCGTAACACGTCACTACGTTAGGCTTGGTTGTATGATCACTTAGTGCATGTCAGTACGCGTGACACAACAGCCAACATCCGACTTGGTCCAAAGTTGGATGTTCGGTTGTACAACCATTGCACCCATGTGTACGAGGCTTTAGTCCTTGACCTGGAATAATCATAACAATAAGCAATCAGGAGTTTTAACTGCTAAGTTAGAGAATGTGCGTCATTATCACCACCTGATTGGTCTTTTATAAGAGAAAGATGCAATCCTTTTGCCCTTGAGGCTTGGGAGAGCCAAACATAAAAAGTGTGACAACAAAAGTAGAACTCCAGTTGTTTGGGATGCCTGACACCAGAGTTCAAGCTTTTGGGAAAAACAGAAAGTCAATCACATGAGCAAGAAACTAGATTCCTAGGAGCATTCCAGACACAAACAGCATGACCCCAAGAGTTTTTGTGGTTGCAAAGAATTAATTTTTTTGGCAGTTTTAGGACACCATACCTGGCTGCAGGTTGGATTAGAAAGGGAGTTTCCCAAAATGCTTAGTTAAAGCATCTCTGTCTACATCATTTTGTAAACATGTTGACGGTAAAATAAATAGTAATGTTAAGGTAATCATTGCCTAACGTTGTAAACAGGGAAAAAAAATAGATGCTTGAGACAGGGATTTGATGGGTTTCTTGAGAGTAATTTGCAACGTGGGCTGAGCTCTGACTTGTTTACACTGTATACTGACGTCAGGTGCTGAAACACCCCAATCAACAGTTATATCACCATCACTTTGCTGGAGATTTCCCAACTAGACATCCAGACTAGTTCTGGGATAAAGTGTTCTCCACTGAAAAAGACTGAATTTGTAAGATACCGGACCTTTGTTTAAGGAGGATTTCATAGATTCCATTGCAGCTCTCACTGACTCCTCCTGTTGACTTCCATACCACTTCTTTATTCTGTACCCACATGGAGGTCAACAGAAGGCACCAGTGGGAGTTTTGGGGGAGCCAGGATATGGACAATCTCAGAAATGGCAGAGTTCAGGGGCAGTGGGGAAAGGTAAGTATTTACAATCTTCTTTTATAGGTACAGTATCTATATTTGGCATTTTCTTTATTTTGATAATAGGGTCAATTTAAACTGCATCCTTACCTTCGGAAAAAGTGAGAAATGGTTAGGAATACTGTCAGGTTATTTTGGGTTTTATTGTTTTTTTTTGTGTCTGTGTCCCAATTTGGAAGATTCTCTCTCTCTATTTGTGTTTGTGACCACTGTCATTGAGGCAGGACATGCTGGTAAATCTTGAATTTTAGGGTTGTCAATGGATGTGAGGAGAAATCCTCCAAGGGGTTCTTGTCACAAATGTCTAGGAGAGGATTTCCCTCCTGTTGGAGATATTCCCTCCCATATCCTGTTTTGTTTCCAGAACAGGAAGTGAATAGAAATCTCCCCACAGACAAAACATATGTAGTGAGTGCCACTCATCCACCAGTGGCCTCGCACCACCCACTGACCACGCCAATACTAACACTGACAGGCTCACAGGGACTCCGGGGCCTGTCAGCAGCTGCGGGGGAATTCCCCCCCCCTCTCCTCACACTATACAGCACACCAAGTGGTGCTCACAGGGACCCCCTGCCTGCTCTGCTCTCTCCCCTGCTTCCTCCTTAGCAGGGGGGGTGGACCAATGGAGGGGCAGGATGGCAGGAGCAAGGAATTGTGGGACACGTAGTCCCCAGCACAAGTGGCTGCACTGTAATCCTATGGGGGCAAAACTACACAGCCCAGCCTGCCCTCAGGAGCGGGAGATATACTCCAAGAGGCTGTCTGGGAGGTGAGAGGCCACGAGGCAGGGGAGAAGACTGGACGCAGGGGAGAGATGCTGCTTTCCTGGGTCGGTGTGCCCGTTTCCTCCCACAGGTCTACGGCCAGTCTGGGGCATCCTGCCTGAAGGGGGGATCCCATTTGCATCTCCAGGAGCACCTGTACAGACGGCGTTCCACTTCTGGGGTAGCCGGTCGGGCAGTCCAAAGAGACTGCCTGCCAGGACATCTCCTTTGGGCCTTGGTCGTAGGATCGGTGAGCGGGCATGTCAGTAAAATGGCTGTTTCTGTGATCTGTGGCTGTGTGCGCGCGCCTATGCGCGTTCGCGTGCCCGTGCGCGCCAGTGGCGCCAGAACGTTCTATTTAGCTGGACAACACCCTGCAGCAGATGCTGTCTGTTCTACAGCGTTCCGGTGACCAGTTTACCCCCAGTGTCTGCTCTGTGAAAGTTTTCCTGTTCCTGTGACCCGGCTTCCCCTTTGGACTTTGCTGCTTGCTGCCTGCCTTGATCTCGGACTGTTTACGACCACTCTCCTGCCTGTGCCCTTTGTACTTCAGTTGCCTGCCCGTTACTGACCTGGCCTGTACCCGACTACCCGTTTGCCTCATCCCTCTGTACCTTGCTGCCAGCCAGTTGCCAACCCGGACCGCACCACCATCCTTCAGTCTGCACGAGCTTCAGTGGACTCATACTAACCAACAGAGACTTGTCCAGCCCTCGTGCTCCCATGCGCTACCGAGCTCCCTGTCTGCACTACCAGGGGTTCGCGAACCAGGGCCGCAAGAGAGGTTGCCCCCGCATAAGCCAGACTCAACCACCAGGTACGTGACAGCAATGGACAGCCATGTCTGAGTCCAGACCCTGTCAGTGGAGGGTCAGCACCTCAGCGCACAATAGTGACTTTGTCTACCAAACCCAATGTACCCATGCCCGAGTGGTTTTCAGGGGACCGCAGGAAGTTTCGGGCCTTCCGCAGCTCGTGTGAGTTGTACTTTTCCCTCCAGACCCACACCTTCTCGTTGGAAGCCACCAAGGTGGGTCTGGTGATCTCATAGAAACATAGAAACATAGAAAAGTGACGGCAGAAAAAGACTGAGTAGTCCATCGAGTCTGCCCCTTTTTATTTTTTTATTTTTTTTTATTTATTTATTTATTTTTTTACATTAACCTTGTTGTCTGACTATGGATTTATGTTTATCCCAAGCATGTTTGAAGCCATTTACTGTTGACTGTCTCACAACCACGAACCCTATTTGTATTTAGGTATCAGTCTGTTGTTCCAATTACATTTTTTTATTTATTTATTTATTTTTTTTTATTTTTTTATTTTTCCCCGTCTGAGCTACCTGATGAGTCAGAAAAAGACGGCAGTGAAAAGATACAAAGATACAAAGATACTCTAGTGGTCTGGGTGGAACCACCGAAGGTTGCTCTTCCACACCCAGACCTCCCTTTTCATGTTGAGTGTGCTCGACGCCTTCCGGGCTTTGAAGGACGCCAGGGGACTTTTGGTGAGCCCGTACCCATGTAACCCAAACCATCTGTTTCAGTGATAACACGCGACTCCACGACTGGGAGGTGACTGTCCCAGACCTG
>BLSH010468666.1:906319-922604 GCA_018402905.1 Glandirana rugosa
AGTAAAGCTCCTAAAGACCTCTGTCTCCATCGACTCCTTGACCGAGCCAATTTCGAATTATTTCGTTACCCGGGACTACCATAAGTAGGGTCTCAAGATTCTCTTGAAGCGCTATATCAACAACCTGGTAATTGTTTAGAAAATTTATTTAGAGAAGATTGTCCTCTTCAAGGTGTACTGACCGCCTATCGAGTCAAAGAATTCAATCAGGTTTGTCTGGCACAATCTGCCCTCAGTAAAGCCATGTTGCTTTGGGTCCAGCAAGCTGTGTATTTTTAGGTGATCAATGATCCTTCTTTTGAGAAGTGATTCCATTACCTTGACTACAATTGATGTTAAACTCACTGGCCTATAATTGCCAGCTTCTACCTTGCTGCCCTTCTTGTGGATAGGTACAATATTAGCTATCCGCCAGTCATGTGGAACTTCTCCTGTTAGAAGAGATTTATTTAAAAGATTTGTTAATGGTCCAACAACTATATCGCGAAGTTCTCTTAGAACTCTGGGATGAATACCATCAGGGCCCATTGCTTTATTAAGCTTTAACCGAGCCAGTTCCTCAGCTACCTCTGTCTCCAGAAATCCTCGAAATGAACCATCATTACTAGAACCAATATGATTCCCTAACTTGTTATCATCTCCCTTCTCTCTGATGAGCCACAAGCCTGGGCTCATCGTCTGCTGGAGCAGAACGCCCCTGAGACCAGCACCTTGGTCCGTTTCTTTCAGGCCATGGCCCGACTATATGAGGACCCGCACCAGGCCGCCACTGCAGAGGTGGCACTCCACTCCCTCCAGCAAGGTCATCGCACCGCGAAGGAATACGTGGCTGAGTTCAGGCGCTGGAGCTCCAACACCGCCTGGAATGATGTCGCTCTGTGCTACCAGTTCAGACTGGGACTTTCCGAACCCCTGAAAGATGAGTTGGCATGTGTCGGGGTGCCACCTGTCTTGGAATTGACCGCCGGCTGAGGGATCATCTGGGGGCCCCCTCGAGTGCCCAGCCACCCGGGACTAAGCCCGGCTACTGCTGCCTCCTTCTCCTCTCCACAAAACCATCCTGAGTCCATGCAAGTCGGGCCTTCCCGACCATCCCAGTCTACTGAGGAACGTCAGAGACGAATGGCCCTCAACCTGTGCCTCTATTGCGGGGGTGCAGGGCATCTTGTCAGGAGTTGCCCCGCTAAGGCCGATAAGGATGGGCCAGCTGCTTGTGGAGAAGTACTATCGTTACTGGGCCTCACATCCCATCTTGTTCTCTCCATCTCCCTGCAGCTTCCCGGTGGGAGCATCCAGATACCAGCCATCCTAAACTCGGGAGCCTGTAGTTGCTTTGTCGACCTCACTTTCGCCACCCAACATCAGATCCCACTCCGGCCCAGGGAACACCCAATGGTCATCCAATTGGCAGATGGGTCGATGATCAAGTCTGGCACGGTGACCCATCAGACCCTGCCTATAACAGCCTGGACGGCCCATGGCCACAAGGAACTTTTGCTTTTGGACGTTATTGCCTCCCCACTGTTCCCTGTGATCCTCGGCCTCCCATGGCTCCGCATCCACAGTCCCCATGTCAACTGGAACACGGGAGAGGTCCGGTCCCCATATTGCCTGAACCACTGCCTCCAGTCGCCCCAAAGGGCACCACCAGTACTACTCGGTCTCAGTCCTGAACCAGACCAGGAAACTCGATTGGCCGCCCCTGATGCATACCACGACTTCCTGGATGTTTTCAGTAAGAAAGGAGTGGACACCTTACCATCCCACAGGCCATACGATTGTCTGATAGATCTGCTACCGGGAACCGAGGTCCCTTTCGGTAGAATCTTTCCCCTTTCTGAAGTGGAGCTAGTGGCCCTCAAGGCCTATCTTGATGAGAATTTACAAAAGGGCTTTATCCGTCCCTCTACTTCCCCGGGAGGAGCTGGGATCTTCTTCGTAGAGAAAAAGGATCATACCCTTCGACCGTGTATCGAGTACAGGGATCTTAATAAGATCACGGTCAAAAAACGGTATCCGTTGCCCCTGGTGCCCGAGTTGTTCCAACGCCTTGGCTCTGCAGCAGTGCTCACCAAACTGGACCTTCGGGGGGCCTATAACCTGATCCGGATTCGGGAGGGGGATGAATGGAAGATGGCCTTCCGGACTAGTTTTGGACATTTCGAGTACCTGGTCATGCCCTTCGGGCTTTGCAATGCCCCGGCCACGTTTCAGCACTTGGTCAATGACATTTTCAGGGACTACCTTGACTTGTTCTTGGTAGTCTACCTAGATGATATCCTCATCTTCTCCCCCTCCTTGGAAGACCTCAGCCGCCTACGACAACATGGCTTGTACACAAAGGCCGAGAAATGCGCCTTCGAGCGGACTAACATTTCCTTCCTGGGATTTCACATTTCCACGGCAGGTACTACTATGGACCCCCAGAAGGTTTCAGCTATCCTCGAATGGCCAACTCCTACAGACAAAAAGGCGGTGCTGCGCTTTGTAGGATTCGCTAATTTCTACAGAAAATTTATCTGAGGATTCTCCGCTGTCATATCCCCGATTACCCAGTTAACAAAACAGAATGCTCGCTTTGTCTGGACTCCTGAAGCACAAACAGCTTTCCAAACCCTAAAGAAGCTGTTCACCTCGGCACCCGTCCTAAAGCATCCTGATTCCACATTACCTTATATCTTGGAAGTGGATGCCTCGGAGACCGCGGTCGGGGCTGTACTGTCTCAAAGATGGGGACTCAAAGCTTCTTTGCATCCCATTGCCTTTTTCTCATGGAAACGCTCTCCCCCGGAGAGAAACTATGACGTAGGGGACAGAGAGCTTCTGGCCATCAAGTCTGCTCTGGCGGAATGGCGCTATCTCCTGGAGGGAGCAGTCCATCCAATCCTGGTCTTTACAGACCACAAAAACTTGGAGTACCTGCGGACTGCCAAGCGACTCAAGCCCCGTCAGGCCTGTTGGGCTTTGTTCTTTTCCCGGTTTCAGTTGCACATCACCTACCGGACGGGATCTAAGAACGTCAAGCCAGATGCGCTCTCCAGGATGTTCCATGTCACTGAGAAAGTTCTTCCATTGGATACTATCCTGCCTCCTCACAGCTTTCTGTTGATCCAGGAGGACCTTCTAACCCGGATCAGGCAAACCCTAGCTGGCTCCTCGGCCCCTACTGACTCTGGACTTTCCACAAGAGATGGATTGTGGTGGTCGGGTACCCAGATTTTTGTGCCTGAGGAGCTCAGCATACATTCTTTAGAACTTTGTCACGATCATCGCCTGGCTGGGCATTTCGGTAACCTCAAGATGGCAGAGCTACTGTCCCGCACCTTTTGGTGGCCCCGCATGAGTGAGGACTGTAAAAACTACGTGGGCGCCTGCCCCACCTGTGCTCAAAACAAAACTGAGAGAACCAAAGCCTGGGGTCTGCTAAACCCGCTGCCAATCCCTGACCGTCCCTGGTCCCACGTTTCTATGGACTTCATTATGGAGCTACCCCCATCTGCAGGCTTTACCACCATCTTTGTGGTGGTCGACAGCCTCACAAAGATGGCACACTTGGTCCTGATGAAGGGCACCCCCTTGGCTGTTGAAACGGCCAAAGTGTTCATTAAGGAAGTGGTCCGACTACACGACATCCCAAGAAATATTGTGTCTGACAGAGGGGTGCAGTTCACGCCCCGGGGCTGGAGGTCCCTGTGCTCTATTCTGGGGATCGAGCTAGCCTTCTCTTCTGCTTACCACCTGCAGTCCAATGTCCAGACAGAAAGGACCAACCAGACCCTGGAGCAATACCTGCGCTGCTACTCCTCCTACTCCCAGGATGATTGGATCTCCTTGTTACCGTTAGCCGAGTTCGCCTATAACAATTCTGTCCACTCTGCTACAAAGCAATCTCCGTTCTGGGCAAATCTCGGCTACCATACTACATTCCTAGCCAATCTAGTACCAGAGAGCCCAATCCCTGCCACACAAGAGATCACACAGTTCCTGGAGAACAACAATAAGCTCTTGCAGGAGACTTTGGCTCAAACCCAGGAACGCAACAAAAGAGTGTTTGATCGGAAGAGACGGGGTGAGCTTAATCTACAGCCAGGTGACGGGGTCTGGTTGGCAACCACCAACCTAAGACTGTCCTGCCCATCCAGGAAACTTGGGCCAAAATACATAGGACCTCTTCCCGTAAAGAGTAAAATTAATAGAGTAGCCTATGAGCTCGACCTCCCTCCAACACTCCAAATCTATCCTGTATTCCATGTACACCTCCTCAAACTGGTTGTCATGGATTTGTTTTCAGGGCGGGGGATCGCCCCACTTGAACTAGTGTTGGTGGACAGGGGGAGGAGTTCAAGGTGGAGACCATCCATAATTGTAGGAGAAGAGCAGGGGCCACCCAATTCCTTGTAAAGTGGAAAGCATACGGGCCCGAAGAAAACTCTTGGGAACTGGAAAACAACCTTCATGCTCCTGAACGTATCCAGACTTTTTTGAGGAGCAATCCGGCCAAGAGAGCCCGTTTGGGCATCCGGAGGCTGCCCCTTGGGGGGGGGGCAATTTCAGTAAAATGGCTGTTTCTGTGATCTGTGGCCTTGTGCGCGCGCCTGTGCGAGTTTGCGCACGCACGTGCGCGCCAATAGCGCCAGAACAGTCTATTTAGCTGGACAACACCCTGCAGCAGATGCTGTCCATTCGACAGCGTTCTGGTGACCAGTTTACCCCCAGTGTCTGCTCTGTGAAAGTCTTTCTGTTCCTGTGACCCCGGCTTACCCTTTGGTCTTTGCTGCTTGCTGCCTGCCTTGATCTCGGACTGTTTACGACCACTCTGCTGTCTGTGCCCTTTGTACTTCAGTTGCCTGCCCTTTACCGAACTAGCCTGTACCCAACTACCTGTCTGCCTGATCCCTCTGTACCTTTCTGCCAGCCAGTTGCCGACCCGGATCGCACCACCATCCTTCAGTCTGCACGAGCTTCAGTGGACTCATACTAACCAACAGAGACTTCTCCAGCCCTCATGCTCCCCTGCGGTCCCGAGCTCCCTGTCTGCACTACGAGGGGTTCGCGAACCAGGGCCGCAAGAGAGGTTGCCTCCGCATAAGCCAGACTCAACCACCAGGTACGTGACAGGGCTCTTGCCCTATCTTCCACAAATCAGGAACACTGCATGCAGACCCTGGTGTTGTCTCTCCAATTCACCTATTAGGAGGACTGGGCCACACTTACACTCTGCTGGGCAGTCACAGTACCCGCCTTGCATACCTGAGTACTGCCAGCACACTGTACACCTCTCCTGCCAAAAAGGACACACGGTGCACCAACTCAGAGCTAGCTGAAGACATAGGCCTTTCTTTTTTTCTGAAGGACTACAACCCATTTCCCCTCAAGGAATTGGTCCTGTTGGTGCTTCATGGGACCCACACCTACACTCAGGACTCTATTGTTGTAGAAGTGAGTCTAGATAGTAAAGGGCCAAATATTTAAGTCAGTGCACCAAACCCGGTACTATGTTTGAACGGTTCTTTGGGACTGTGGCGTTGAGGTACAAATAGGAGAGGTCTGACATAAGAAAGGGTCATACCTCTGCTCTCCTCCTGCCTGGACTCATAGAGTCCAACTTAATTACGGCTGAGGATTATTCTGTTGAGGTGTTATTGTTCATACTGCAATTTGTCATTTGTGTGTGGTTACCTCTGCTTTCGGGATTATTTGTCTTGAGGAGTCCCCTGAAAGCAGCCAGAATCAGTGAGTTTATTGCTCTTCCATCATCTTCACTTAGTTGATTCGCTTGAGATATATTTGTCTATTACTCAATCACATTGCTACTGTTTGTTCCATTCCTAATAAATAATAAAGTAAAGATAATTTCTGCGTTCACTACAACCTGTGTCTATTTTCCTGCGGTGTTTGCAATAACGTCATTACCCAGTGTGCCACAAGGGCTGCGACTGTTCTTGGGGTTGAGAGGTAGAGTACAGAACAAAACATACTCAAGCGGCTCCTGCGGGGTAGCGCTACATATATGAAATAACAGCCATACGAGGATATCCAAATAATTAAAAAAGGTCACTGGATTCAGTTGGTGCTGCTTATCAGGGGATGGATAATAGTCATCAAGATGGCCAGATTTTCACTTTCTTTTTAAAGTATAACTATAGGGAAAACCTTTTTTAAGTTTTGGTAGACAGCAGAGGGATTAGAACGCTTGTCAGTTTTTATAGCTGTCTGTGCCCCCATTAAGGAGATTCACCCCGTCTATTTGTCCTGTTTACCATTATCAACGAAAATTAAAGAAAAGAAAATCTTAAATTTTGGGTTGTCTCCAGAAATTTAAGAGAGGGGAAATCGTCCCATGGGGGTACTAGTTCTGGTGACCTGGGGGGCCCCAAGAAATTACCTAAACTTACAGGGATTTCCTATCACTTCCTGTCTGGGACAGGATGTGAAGGGAAACCTCCACAATGGGACACAAAAGTTACAAAGATGTACTGAATATGTTTTTTATTCATTTTCCTAAACATAGACTCTAATTCAATAAATGATAGAAGGATGACAGTTAGATCTTTAACTGAGACGGCTACCAAACACGTGGAAAAAGACTACTCTTGTTCCATTCGTGCGCTAAAGGAGAGAAATCAGATAGATTCCTCCATCCACGCTTTAGGCAGCAGCAGGATAAGGCCAGATTCACAATTTTGCATTGCTATAATACATGCATTACTGCACATATTACTGTACTGTGCAGAAATGATGCATCGTGGTGCTATTTATTTGCATAGCAGCTCAATGCAGGGCATTTGCAATTTTAGGCATGTTAAGGTGCATTTACAGCCCATTCATTCTGAATAGGCTGCCTTAACGCAATGTATGTTAATGCCGGACCAACCATGCATTTGACACAAAAATGTAAATGGGCTCTTAAGGTGTATGTAAAGCCAATTTTTTTTTCCCTATTAAAACCCCTAAAGCTTATTTTTTTGCTGTCTATCATTGGAAAAAAATGCCTTTTTACTTAGTGTAACACCCTCTAGTTGTGTGCTACTAGAGTTAGAGTAGGCAAATTATACTCTGATTCCTGTGAGTCTGTAGTAGGCTTATTATAGTTTAGGCCAGCATGACTCATACAGACAGCTCTCGGGTGCCTCCCCCTGGCTTTGGAAAGTTGGAGAATATTCTGGAACTAGTGGGCGGAGGTGAGGAAGGGCTGTTCTGCATATTTAAGGGTTCTTAGCCAATCCCCAGGAGTTGGGCCTGGCATGGGACTAAGTGAGCCCTTAAATAGAGATGGGACATGCTGGGAGGGGACTCAGGTGGAAGATGGAGATGCAGTGCTGAGGGAGACTGTTGGTGGCACTCGAGGGCCCACTGCCAGGGAGGGGCCCTACCTCGGGCCGGGGCTCAGGTGGCTGGCCTGGAAGGATCCTAACACAGAAGAAGTTGGAGGAGACTTTCCTGAGAGGCAGCAGAAGCAAGGAAGGACAGTGTGAGTACAGCAGTACAGTGCAGGGACAGACAAGGGGAGAGACTGCCACATGTAGCAGGTCTCTCTTGAAGACAGCAGAGTGCTTAAGTCTTCAGCCTTGCCCTGGGAGATCTCCAGAGTGTCATTCGGGTGGACTGGTGAAGAGTGTTGGCCGGATAGACTGGGAAGAAGAAGCAGCCAGGTGGGCTGGTGAAGAGGCAGCCAGACGGGCTAGCAATTCCTGTGGAAGTATAGCTGGGACCCATGTCTAGAAAGGAATGAGAGGTGCTCCAGGATGCAGTTCACAAACACATGTGCTACTTTTCTAAGCGACTGAGAGTTCCTAGCCTGTAAGGGGCTGTTGCTAAGCTAACAAAAGACTGTTCGTTTCCAAAAAGGAGTAAATCAAGCAGAGCTATACAGAGGATCAAGTGAAGATGTGCAGGAGGATCAAGTGGAAGCTGTAAATAGCGAGGAAGTTATACCTGGTTCCTTTTGTTACTGTTTAGTTGGGCATCCCATAATTCCTATTCCCATCCAAGTTATTATCCCCTAATAAAACAACAAAAACAAAGCTCATGGACTGTTTTCTGTGTCTGGATGCAAGTTGGAAATGCTATGTGACTGGCTGTGCAGCAGTGGGGAACATTGACATTTGCAACTCCTATGGGGGTAGTGCTACATTTCTGTTCCTGAGACAGCAGGGAGATAGAGACAACATGAAGATCGAGGAACTCTCCAGAGGTGAGGGGGATTCCTCACTTTTGTTGTCCTTGGAACAGCTGTCCCCATTGGAATATTTATGCATGCCTCTTGTTCTGGGGCTAACTTAAATAATGTTCCATCTTTGTCTTAGTGGCAGTGGTCACCAGGAACAATGAGAGGCTGTCTGCACCTAGTGGGGGCACAGACAGCCTCAATCTCTCTCCAAAATGATGGAAAACCCCACTTAGGGCCCATTCACACCTGCCCATGTCCCTTCCTCTTGTTCTGGGACAATTCTGAAATTTGGGATTTCTTCTGACTTTCTTTCTCAGTGACAATTGTCACCAGATCAAATAGAGGGGTAATCCCTTTCCATCCCCACTTTTTCCAAAAGGAAAAATAAAGGTTTTGCCTAGAGATACGGTTTAACAGTCTTCTGCATAGAAGAACAAAAAAATCATAGCACTGGCACATCTTTAGCCTGTTCCTACTTGAGATTTTTGAAGGATTACTTGCCCTGATCTATTTTCCTAACAGATGCAGCTGATTGATTAATGGCATTCCATGTTTAAAGCTGAAAAGTGTCAGCAAGACCCTCGGCCGGCTGTGCCATTCCCTCTTAGAACAATAGACTGAGATACCAGGGGATCTGTGCCAAGTATTCTTGAGGATAAGAGGTCATGTGTCGCTTTATGCTTGGAGACAGATATATAAGGACAGGGAAAAGCAGGAGTTTGAGGTTGGAAGGCTCATTGTGTTCTAATAATAGGCAGATCACATGAAGCCTAAGTCACCTAGAACAAAGCTTAGTCTGGGGAGGTGAATCAAAGTACTAGGAATTAAGAACATTTCTTCGACTATCCTCTGGTGGCCAAAAATAGTCCAAGAGAAACACACGCGCAATGAAAACAGAAGTGACACAGCTTCGGAAAGAAGTTTCATCCTTGCCTTTCAATACAATGTTCTTTTTCTGGAAGCCTATCAGAGCATTATATGCATGCTTTGCATTAATTGACTCCTGTTTTATGAGGATAGGTTTGATAAATAAATACTGCTTATTGTTGTTGGGGAACAAACATGGGGGTGGAAGTTGTTCATAATGGAAGAGTCAAGTTCTGACCGTATAGAATAATGGCCTGTCAGCCCAGTCACGCCCTCTAAGGTTGTGATGGTGGCAGGGAATGCCAAAACGTAGTAAAAAAAGGCCAGGCTTTGGAAACACCTATTTCTTCAGAAAAGAGATATTTAATTATATTTCATTTTATGCTACAGAGATGCCCAAACTCAGTATGGTACATGGTACATAGGCATGAGTAAAACTGAGTGATTTCATTTCCAAAAATCTCAGGTAAAATTTGGAATTGTTTTGAAACGTCACTATTTCTGTGATGCGAATTAAGATGGTCTTTGGTAGTTTTTAAGGGTGCCGTGGCCTTTAAATAGCTTTCAGGGTAGCTAAAGCTCCTTTCAACTTGATCTGTTCTTGTTCCAAAATATGGCTCCTCATTAATAACCCTTTGATAAAGTCATGTGGGTAAGATGAAACATGTCTGGACGGGGCCTATGACATCGCTATGACATCATCGCGACAACCCGGAAGTGCCATTGGATTGCTGGAAATATGTGATGCTGAGGTTTAGCCTTAAAGGGGTTGTAAAGGCAAAAAAAAGTTTTTTTTAATGCATTCTATTCTATTCATACCTCACCAGCACCCCCCTAATTACTTACCTGAATCGCTTCTCTCTTCAGCGATGTCCACGAGTGTCTACGGACACTCCTCCTGATTGGCTGAGACACAGCAGCAGCGCCATTGGCTCCCGCGGCTCTCAAAGTCAGTCAGCCAATCAGGGAAGAGAGGGGGCTGGACCGGGTCGGGGCTCCATGTATGAATGGATACACGGAGCTCTGACTAACTGCACAGAGGAGGTAAGTATGACATGTTTGTTATTTAAAAAAAAACAAAAAAACTAGACTTTAGAATCACTTTAAGGTGACATTGTACTCTGTTCTTGTGGCAAGCGTCTGAGTACACCTAACTTGTGAGTGTACATACTGTATTTTAAGCTTTTTAATAAAGGGATTTTGTGTTTTATATATATAGCACTATGCTATAACTTCTTATTTTAGCAGAGGAGCAAGTGGAGACAGCATATTGGTGATAATTCACACAGGACCCATAGGAGAGATTCCCAGCAGGGAGAGAACGGTGAAACCCTGGGAATAGACCCCTTAAAGGGGAAGGCCCATTTCACTTATTGCTTACACTAATAGGTCGACAAGTTCAAGAGAGAGTAAAGCTGGATACACTCTATACAATTCTCTTTAGATTTTTTCCTTTAGATTTACCAAAACCATATAATATGAGGTCAAACCTCTAAACACTTTCAATTTGTATGCAATGAGGCAGGCCCTTGCATTACATAGTTGAAGGTAAATCCAAAGGAAATTGAACAACAAAATTTGAATAGTGTGTTTAAATGATGAATAATGGTGGGAATATGATCTATGAATGGAGGTGGGGGATCTTTCAATCATCCATCCGTCCTCCACTCATAGATCCTGTTGCTTTTATAGAAGCTATAATACAGTCTTTATGAATGGAGCAGCTCGGCGGAAAGGGTGGGCATACTGTAATTGGGCACTCTTGATGATAGTCTGTAACAGCGCCCACTGTTCTATTAGGCTCCAAGTGAGCAAAGTCCTGCACTGTGAGCTTTGCCCAATCAGAAAACCCCTTCAATTGAACATAGAGGGGACAATATAAGGTGCTACAGATACACTATGTTATTAAAAGTATTGGGACACCTGCAAACGCGCACATGAACTTTAATGGCATCCCAGTCTTAATCAATAGGGTTTAATATTGAGTTGGCCCACCCTTTGCAGCTATAACAGCTTCAACTCTTCTAGGAAGGCTGTCCACAAGGTTTAGGAGTGGGTCTATGGGAATGTTTGATCATTCTTCCAGAAGCGCATTTTTGAGGTCAGGCACTAATGTGGACGAGAAGGCCTGGCTCGCAGTCTGCGCTCTAATTCACCCCAAAGGTGATCTATCGGGTTAAGATCAGGCAGGCCAGTCAAGTTCCTCCACCCCAAACTCACTCATCCATGACTTTATGGGCCTTGCTTTGTGCACTGGTGCGCAGTCATGTTGGAACAGGAAGGGGCCATCCCCAAACTGTTCCCAGTCCCACAAAGTTGGGAGTATGAAACTGTCCAAAATGTCTTGGTATGCTGACGCGTTAATAGTTCCCTTCACTGGAACTAAGGGGCCAAGCCCAACCCCTGAAAAACAACCCCACATCATAATCCCCCCTCCACCAAATGATTTGGACCAGTGCACAAAGCAAAGTCCATAAAGGCACAGATGAGCAAGTTTGAGCTTGACTTGCCTGCACCTGACCTCAACCCGATAGAACACCCTTGGGATGAATTAGAGCAGAGACTGCAAGCCAGGCCTTCTCGTCCACATCAGTGCCTGAGCTCACAAATGTGCTTCTGGCAGAATTGTCAAACATTCCAATAGACACTCCTAAACCTTGTGGACAGCCTTCCTAGAAGAGTTGAAGCCATTATAGCTGCAAAGAGTGGGCCAACTCAATATTGAACCCTACAGACTAAGATTGGGATGCCATTAAAGTTCCGGTGCATGTAAAGGCAGGCATCCCAATACTTTTAGTAATATAGTGTGTATGTGTATATATATATATATATATATATATATATATATATATATATACATACATATGTATAATTATGTATTTATGTATGATTCATCCAAGCTTGGAATTTTAAAACTACTTGGGTGCAGCCAGTAGCACAATCAGCATCAATTTGTAAACATAATTCTTAAAAAATCCCATTATTCACAAATTAGCATAAAATCAATTTGATAAAAAGTGTTGTACAACATACCAACCCAGAATTTTTGTGTAACCTCAAAAAATTATTCCTATCACTTGTACACCATGTCATACATGATCCACCAAAATATCAACAATTCTGTGCCCAGTGATCCAAAGGTGGATATTGTTACATCTTTGTCAATGGGATTAAAAAAAATGGTATGCATTTCAGGTCTACTTTCCCAGGAGATATGGAGGTTATGGGCAGGGCTGCCTTAATGCATGGGCACCCCTGGGCGGTGCCCAGGGGCCCCAGGTGCATGGGGGGCCCATGATAATTTTCCATTGCATCATACTTTCCAATGGTCCCGGATTTAGTGGGATAGTCATGCTTTCTACTAAGCTGTCCCAGGATGGCCACATCCCAGTACTGTCCCTCCTGAATCCCAGTATTGTGTCCACCTGACTCCACCTGTACTGTGCCCTTCTGCCTCCCCCCATACTGTGCCCTTTGTGTTGATCAGCCTTTGATTTATGGTTTTCTTATTGTTTCAAATTCATTTTATCGAAAGTACTAATAATTATATGTTTCATTCTATCAACTATTTTCACTTTAATTCTTGAAAGCATTTGCGTAAATTGGGGCAGGCTGGTAGGGGGCCCCACTGCATTACTTTTCCCAGGGGCACATGATGCTATTAAGACGGCCCTGGTTATGGGTTATGTCCTATGCAAGCACTAAACACAACATTTATAATAAATTATTTTATAGGACAGTGATCTGTGGCAAAAATGTGGAGAACCGAGTGGAACCATAAGGAAAGAAAGAAAAGCCACTCTTTTCCCTATACAGTATAGAAGTCTAATATAGTAGTTTCTTAATCAACCTTTTAGTGACAACAGAGGGACAGACACTCGGCAGCTTGATGGTATGATCTCCAGGATATCTAATGTGCTCCAATGGGACTTTGGAGCAGATCTGGCCCAAAACAAAGCAAAACAATCCTCCCCAGACTGTCCACAGAGATGGCTAGACATTATACGTGCTTTATTTCGGTTAGGGGTACATGCACACTAGGAACCTGAAAAAATGCCAGAACCTCTGGCAGAAAAAAAAAAGCAGTAGAAAAAATGCTCATAATGGCTCATATTGCACACGTGTTAATGCACGTTTATATGTGTTTAATGGTTGAAAAACGTATTTTTCAAAAACATTCCCCGCTGCTCATTTTTCACTATAATCTAGTTACACTTGAAAACGCATTTAAGCGCACATCTTTGAATGTTTATGCATGTGAAGCATTTTTTCTGCCCAAAATCTCCTCTCTAAAACGTGCCTGTGATGGGTTTTTCAGCCTATATACCAGCCTTTCTCAACCATTTCAACACAGGGGAACCCTTGAAATAACTTTCAGGTCTCAGGGACCCTACTAAAAATAACCATATCTACAACTCATGAAACATTAGTGTGGTGGTCAGTGGGAAGAATGTTCCTTACACTTGTGGCCATTGGGAAGAATTACCCTCTTACAGATAGCTAAAAAGATCAATGGTGTTGGTAGGAACTTATCTGAGAGGTAGAAATTGACCATTGCTCAAGGAACCCCTAGCAACCTCTGGAGGAACCCTTGAGTTCCAGGGAGCCCTGGTTGAGAAACCCTGCTATATACGCTCCTCTTCAAATATGCCTGTAAACGTCCAAATGTGCATAGACACATAGGCTAAAATAGAGTTATTTCTAGGGGCTGCAATAAAAAAAAAAACGCCAAACCCCTGTATAAGCAACATTTTCATGCCCAGTGGGCATGAGGCGCAGAAGCAGCTTGGTGTAACATGCTATATCTGGATAGGAAGGTGGATTTTCGCAAGTGATCAGAATCGTCTGATTACATGACATGGGGAAGTGTAGCAGGTGAATTACAGAAAACAGGGTTAAACAAGGAACTGCCCCATATATTTGTTAAATACTGAGTAATGCATGGCCTCAGCATAGCAAGTAAATGTAATACAAGCCTTTACATTGCTAATCAAGGCAGACACGTTACAACAGATGACACGCTTGCTCTGCTGACCTCATGTGATTTCCTAATGCTCAGGAGGCTTAGGGCTGCAGAAACTTCCAGCGAGGCAGCAAACCACTAGGGGACTCCTGATTACTGCTGTTGAATTAATTTCCAGGAAATTGTAGTCTCCTAAAAGTACATTACGATTAGAGAAAAGAAAAAAATAATAATAATAATTCCCTGCCTGCAAACCAGGCTGCTGTCATAGTGTTCACAAAGGACGGGGAACGGCGGAGAATAATCAAAAGAAAGCCAAATAAATGCCGAAGTAATAATACATCTTAAGGTCCGTGTGATGAGGCCGGTCTGCTTTTTATTTCATTTCCATCTGCTCCCGTATTAGAAATCAAGCATTGTACTTAGCAGTGCACATTATTCCGAAGCGCTAGCAGTTCGTTCTGAAAAATACGATTCGGCTCTGGAAAACATTTCCGATTACTGCAGCAGAAGCACAAGGTTGTAGTAAGATTTTTTCCAGTAATACATATTTATATTATATGTCATATGCAATGCCTTGTAAGTTACAGTGGATTATAAACCCGAACATTGAACTTTTCTCATTTGTCTTTTTGTCTGTTAAATATAACATTATAAGTATTTTTTTTACACTATATTGTCAAAAGTATTGGGACACCTGCCTTTACACGCTCATGAACCTTAATGGCATCCCAATCTTAGTCCATAGGGTTCAATGTTGAGTTGCCCCACCCTTTGCAGCTATAACAGCTTCAACTCTTCTGGGAAGGCTGTCCACAAGGTTTAGGAGTGTCTATGGGAATGTTTGACCGTTCCTCCAGAAGAGCATTTGTGAGGTCAGGCACTGATGATGGATGAGAAGGCCTGGCTCGCAGTCTCCACTCTAATTCATCCCAAAGGTGTTTTACTGGGTTGAGGTCAGGACAGTCAAGTTCCTCCACCCCAAACTCGCTCATCCATGACTTATGGACCTTGCTTTATGCACTGGTGTTTAGCAAAAGACAATTGGGCAGGGCTGACACCACATCGCAAAATTATTTTTTGTTGTGAGCCCACAACAAAAACGTGGAGCTGAGTACTTTTCTGTAATTGCAAGGTATTTAAATGGATGAAAAGGGGAAATGTGTGGGTATTGCACTTAAACTTTACCATGGGGAAGCATACTGTAATTCACAGGGGAGAACTGGGCAGGGCTGGTAATACTGCTTGAGAAAACACTGCAGATTGAAAAGGAAACAAGGAACCCACTGGATTTCTGGCAAGATCAACAGGTATGTCTTTCTACTTTTCCAACTGATACAACAAAACACTTATAATGTTATATTTAACAGACAAGGAAACAAATGAGAAAAGTTGATTGTTAAGGTTTATACCCACTGTAACTTACAAGGCATTGCATGGGACACACACTATATTGTCAAAAGTATTGTGACACCTGTCTTTACACGCACATGAACTTTAAAAGTGCCCCAGTCTTAGTCTGTAGAGTTCAATATTGAGTTGGCCTATCCTTTGCAGCTATAACAGCTTCATCAGCTTCATCTCTTCTGGGAAGGCTGTCCACAAGTTTAGGAGTGTCTATGGGAATTTTTGACCATTCTTCCAGAAGTGCATTTGTGAGGTCAGGCACTGATGTTGGAAAGAAGGCCTGGCTGGCAGTCTCTGCTTTAATTCATCCCAAAGGTGTCCTATTGGGTTGAGGTCAGGACCCTGTGCAGGCCAGTCAAGTTCCTCCACCCCAATCTCGCTCATCCATGTCTTTATGGGCCTTGCTTTGTGACATAGAGGGTACTTGTTTTTTTTTTATTATTTAACTTTTTATTATTTTTTACAATTGTATTTTTTAAATTATTTTTTACAAACATTTTTACAATTTTGTTTATTTATTTATTTTTTAATACTTTTTTTTAACAGTGCTTCAGTTGAGGGTGGGGCTGTGGACAGTTATGGCTGGACAGTGTCAGTATTGCAGAGGACAGTAATGGTAGTTTTTTATTTATACATTTTGCACAAATGTATTTCATTATTTCTTTTTTACAATTGAATTTCTTCTTATTTTATGTTTATTTTTTTCACAATTCTTGTTGGGGGGAGGAGGTTGGCAATGGATCGTATCAGTAGGGAAGTGGACGGTGTCAGTAGTTTTTTATTTTATTTTTTACAATTTATTTTTTTAAATTATTTTTACAATTTTTTTTACAATGCCTTCTTTTTTTTTGGGGGGGGGGGGGGGGGACATTTTTTAT
>BLSH010468666.1:922614-933700 GCA_018402905.1 Glandirana rugosa
TTTAATTTAACATATTTATTATTTTAATTTTTATTTTTTGTGAGTGTTGCAGGTGGGGGGGGGGGGGTGGTTTTTTTCTTCCGTAACATTTTTTTTAACATTTTTATTAATTATTTTTACAATTTTTTTTACAATGCCTTCTTTTTTTGGTGGGGGGGGGGGGGTGGACGTTGTGAGTGTTTTTTATTTTTAATTTTATTATTTATACAATTTAATTTTAAAATATTTATTACAATTCTTTCTTTTTTTATCAGCCCAGTTGGGGGGAGGGGGAGGCTTTGGTGAGATATTAGGGATCCAAACAGACCCCTGACATCTCCCCTTTGATGAGATAGGGAAAGGGACTGAGGACACATATTCCCCATTCCCTTTCTCTGCAGCCTCAGCTGCACTGAAGATGAATGGACAGGAGGCAGAGGTTCCTCCACATTCATAAACTGAAGCATCATAAACACAGCTTACAATGCTCAGTCATGAATGAACCTTTAGTGATCACTAACTCTGTGCATTCAGGAAAGGAAGGAGCCGGCAAATTACATATTTACTTTCTCCGCTCTCCATCCTGATAGATCCAGGACAAGGGGGGGACCAGAGAAGCACACAGGGAGACCAGAGGAGGACACGGGGAGCTGGAGGAGGACCCGGGGAGCTGGAGGAGGACACCAGGAACCGGAGGAGGGCACAGTGGCCCAGAGATTAAGGGACATTTGATGGGCAGTTGGGGATGATCAGTGCAGCAGTGGGGGGAGTTACAAGCACTGATCTCCCTGTGTGGCTTTCAATGAAGCAGCTGACAGCCACAGGAGGGAGAGGAGGAGGAGCGGCTGTCAGCTGCTTTACTGAAAGACACATAGGGAGAACGGTGCTTGTAACTCTCCCCATCACCGCACTGATGCTGCACAGGCCCCCCCTCCTGAGTTTAGGATGCAGGGTCCGGTACAACAGGGTGTAGTGGCTTAATAGCGACCTTGCCTGGCACCGCCCCTGCCATTGACAAAACCGGGGATAGACTTGGTCCAGAGACAGTGTTCTCAGTCCGAGGACTCTGCTCGGAATCCGGGGATGTCTGGTCACCCTAAATTACACATCCTGTTACTTGTGTCTACAAACAGGATCGGCCACTTTACACAATGATGGTGGTAGGGGAAGCAGGTAATATGCTGCCCCTGCAATAATGGCCCCCTATTCCTGCCAGAACTTCTGCCACAACATTTACCCAAGTTAACAGGGCCAGTTCAGGACTCCAGGTATTGAAAAAAGAGATTGCAGGGCCTGATCCGATAATATAGAATCCTGCCCACTCAACAAGCAGAACTGGCCATTATTATCTTAAAGGGGAAGCAAGATAGGTAATCCTGCACCTCCCACTGGAAGACCAGGATTCCCTTGACTAGATAGTTACTATTTAGAAGCAATGTATAGCCATTCATTAACATTAAAGGACCTTAGGAACCTCTTGATTGGAAGGGAGTGGGAGAATCCACTCTGCAGTACTGACTGGAATTACAATATGTAGCAGCAGATATACGCTACATGAAAATAAGCCAAGTAGAATGGCCCAACTAGGGTGATGCGGACAGATGGCTAACATAACAATTTATAGATTGACTGGTGTCTGAAAAGGTCAAAGAAAGTTTGCAAGGGAGATATAGAAGTCCAATGAACTGTTAGAAGCATCCATGAACATACAGGCTTGGAAGCACCCATGGTAAGACTCACCTGCAACTAATCCGGTGCCTCCATTGGAGTTGGCTATCAGGAAATTGACAGAGGTCATGGCTCAGCTCCAAGCAGACAGACATTTTGAACCGCAGATAAAACTCCTTTTCAAAGGGGTGAGGAGGGTACGCCTCTACAGAAGGCAAACACCTTCTCAGGGGATCTGTTGAGCTGGGCCATCTCCAGAGAGACTGCCCCAATTATACACAGAAGAAGCTGTTAAACTACAAAGTCCCACTGCCAGGAATCAAATACTGGAATAGCAAAGTGCAACAATTCCCTTTACAAGAAATGCAGATGTGATGGTTGACTCTTCTGTTGTGCAAGAATGCTTTGATGGCAAAGCAATTTAATGTCTTTTAGATACAAACTTGCCAGTTACTACCCCGCCAGAATTGATGTTCCAAAAATACCTTCCTAAGAAGAGCATTGACCTGACCAAAGTGGAGCTGTGGGGACAGGATCTCGGCCAGAAGGCATAGTGATCATATGTGCCTCCAAGAGGGAATGGCCGCAGGTGATATTGGGCATCAATGTCATTCAGGGATTGGGAGCTGAGATGATTAAGGGGTGCCCTGTACATTTGGGTCCATTTAAAGAAATGAGGAGCTGTTGCATGTTCTGAAAGCACTGGTATAACTGGGAAGAGACACATGAAGAGGATCCAATTCCCCCCTAATGGAGGTGAAATGTCTCTTAATGTCATATAAAAATACTTTATCCAGGTATCTCCTAAGCCATTTTGTCCAACTAGTGTTACACATTCATACTTGAGGTGAAATCCTGCTACAAGTGTATGTAAACTCATTCACTCACAAGTTGTATAAGATTTAACATGTGGATGTCTTTTTAAAAATCAACACTTGGTGATCCTTTTGTAGCCAGGTTGCCAGTTAAAGGTACCCATACTGGTGTTCTTATATCTGCTTTAAGCACATATCGTTCAACCAGTTGTGCCAGAGGAGCTGAGGGCATTCACTGAGTTAAGGAAAAGAACAGAGAAACCAATCTACCAAGGGGCTCCTTCAGGGGTAGTGCTACATTTCCCTGAGGGTCCTTGGTCAGGTACTTTCTTATATAGGGTGCCAACATTCTGTCCTTATTTTTTAATAGTGCGGATGTGTTGTCAACACATGTCATAGAGCCATTTAAACACATCGGCATAGTCCATAGTCTACCATCACTTCCTCACCCAGTTTATACCGCCAACATGTTCCTTAGATCAGTGTCCAAAGACCACAGCAAACACAATGACCACTGCTGATCTAAAGTCTGTGTTGTCTGGAAATTCATTGAGGCTGGGTTCACAATGGAAACGGGTCCGGCGCACAGCAGGGGTCCGGTGCATCCTGGTTCACCGTTTCAGGTTTGATTTCAGCCCGAATTTTTGGATGAATTCGAACCTGAAACGGGCCAAAAGATGCACAGGGCTCCCATGAGAATTTGCTGCTCCGGAGATATGTAAACCGGTTCCCCGCATCCAATTCGCAATAGCAGGAGAATGTGACCGGTTGTCAATGGAGCCGGTTCACATACTGTATCTCCGGTGCAAATTTGCACAGGAGCCTTGTGTGTCTTTTGGTCCGTTTCAGGTTCGAATTGAGCCAAAAATTAAGGCTTAAGGGCCGGTTCACACTGCAGCAATGCGGGAACCCTGCGAATCCACTGCGGGTTCCCTCATCACTTGTCTCCCGGCGGCAGTTCCCACTGCACTATGCGGGAGCATCAGTACAAAGCTAATGACACTCCCAAATCAGTTTGCATATCGCAGTGTGAACTGCAAACTCGCACAGGAATCGGATCGCATGGTGTGAATCACCATGTGATCCGATTCAGACCCTGCAAAAAAAAAGGCTCCTGTACAAGTTTTCTCCGGTTGCGATGCAAATTCAGCCATACAATCTGCACAGAGATTGCATGTGACTCACATTACTGTGCGGTGCGACTCACATTGCTGAGATAGGAGCAGTGTGAACCGGCACTAAATTGGACCTGAAACGGTGAACCAGGACGCAACGGACCCCTGCTGTGTGCTGGAGTCGCTTCCAATGTGAACCCAACCTGAAAGAGGAACATCATAGGCAAGGAATATAGAAAGCTCTATAATAAACATGTATAACATGCAAAACCTTGGGTTACACTTGGTTGTTGATTCGCTTAAGGTTGTTATAATTGTTTTGGGTGAACTGATTATATTCGAACCCCTAAATCACTTTGTGCCTCAAAGCATGGGGCTAAGGCTACTAAAGGAGACCGGCCTGTGTTTTTGAAGGCTAAGAGGCTTTTCATTAGAAAAGAATACTGAAATCTATATGGAATTACACTGAATAATGGAGGATCATAGTTTAGAAAGGAACATTTCTGATAATTCCAGCTGCAATAGATGATTGACAACAGACTTGCTTTGCATCTTTGATTGAGGTAACTAGAAGCATGATCACGCGGGCACTAGATACACTTTGATCCATTCTAAAGCGCTGATCCAGAACAATTGGCTGGCTCGATACTGCAAGGTCACCTCTAATTGTTCCCCTCCAGCCCTTTCCTTCTGTCTCGTAGGGACACACACGCAGAGGAATCACCTATTATTGTCTGTGTCAAGAATGGCTTCATTGGCACTAATTACTTTGGCTCACTAACCTAATTAGCACCAAACAGCTCTCGCTACCTTGCAGCTGATCAATTGACATGACAGTTTAAGATATTGCATGGACTGATCAATATGAGCTTATGGTTAACGTATTAACGGAAAGGTTCGCTCTAACAAGACTTAAGTTCATGGACAAGAGCTACTTAAATTGAAGCACTAATGATAATTAAATGATAGCGGATGAAATTAAATTGCCCATCAGACTTTTTAACCGTTAGTTTAACCTGCATTTTAATTTGAGCCGTATAATCAAATATTTCGGTGTGTATATTAAAGGGGAGCTGTAGTCTTTTAATTTTTTTTTCTTTTTAAACTTGCATGTGACAGAGATCCACTTAACTTCAAGTAGACATAATAGACACAAAATAATGCAGCTCTATGTTAATGAATATAACCATTTTTTTGTTCCATAATGTTTTATTGAAAGTACAGGATAATGATACATACAGAATTATGGGTACCATTGGAGACATTTGAATGGTTTGTTATACATTGCATTTCAGTCGTTACAACAAAATGAGAACTTTTAGAGATAAAACAAACATTAGGCGGTAAAATTTCTTGTATGTAAGTATAAATGTAGTTAGCGTCTGTTCGTAAAGGGTCCTGGTAAGTAAATGCATTATCTGTGGTTTAGTAAGTTTTGCATAGAGTAGTACATATCAAAGTTTTTGTTTTGTTTTGATACCTTAGAGGGTATCATATATTTTTGTAGATACGGAGGGATAGGAAGGGGTATGTAGGGGAAGTGGCAAGGCAAGATAGCGCGAGAGGAGTGATCAAGAGGGTCGTTTTGTGGTGTTCTGGGGATTTCTTGGGTTGTTCTCCTCCCGATATATCGGGAGAAACAGTAAGGGGAAGTTGAGAAGTGGGAAGTTGCTAGAGTAAGGTCTGGGGTCGGATTATTATTGGACAAGAGTTAGTAAACTAGTAGATTGGGGGATAGGGATTATATGTGTTTGAGGGGGGGGGGGCCCGGACCCGCCGGACCCCCTCCCACTCCCACACGCCGTCAGACTGTATGTAGTTATAAGGGTGAGGTACAGATTGAGGTGAATGGATTATGCATTGTCCATTAGGGGTCATTTAGTCTCTTGAATTGTTGCCAGTTGTACCATGTCTTAGAGAATTTAGAGAGGGTTTCGTTGGAGATATTTATGAGTTCTTCTATTTTTTCATTGTAGATCAATCTCCTAAACCATTCCTCTCTTGTTGGGGTATTGGTAGAGAGCCAGTGGTGTGGAATGCAGTGTTTGGCAGCATTAATCATGAACATAGTTAATGATTTTAGATGTTTTCTTTTGGGAATAGATGTGTGGTGTAGAAGGTAGAATGCAGGAGAAAGAATATAACCATTAATGTGTAGCGCCTCTATACAAACGTATATACAGTATACATGAAAAAACAAAACGTGTATATGAATTATATGTAAAGCAATAAAGTCCTGGTAACTGTGATGATATATTGAATCAAACAAGTCTCAAGAGTATTCCAATGAGAAAAAAAATGTATATCAATGAGAAAAAAAAAGAGGTATCTTCCAATGTCCAAAGAAAACCTTCCACCTTGATTCCACCACCTTGGTGTGAAATCCTATCAAACCACCACTGAGGCCCCTTTCACACACGCGGACCGTTCATTTCATCCGTTCAGTCACGTCAAAACGGATGAAGTATCCATCAGTTTTTCATCCGTTTTTCATCAGTGCTCATCAGTTTTTCATCAGTTTTTTCATCCGTTTACATCAGTTTTTCATCAGTTTACATCAGTTTTTCATCAGTTTTTTCATCCGTGGTCATCAGTTTTTTTTTACATTCACTACCAATGCAAAAACGGATGAAAAACTGACCGTTCGTCAGTTTACATCCGTTTTTCGTCCGATCCGTTTTTTTGACGGATGAAAAATAGGACTTTCATCCGTTCAAAAAAACGGATGCTGACAGAAACTGATGAAAACTGATGAAAATAGCTGATCATCAGTTGTCATCCGTTTTTCCATAGAGATGCATTAATGTCCGTTTTTCATCCGTCAACAGATGGATGAAAAACGGACAAACGGTCCGTATGTGTGAAAGGGGCCTTAGGGTTGCCACCTCATCCCTTTAAACCCGAACACATAGAAATTACACAGGTTCTGCGGCTGATTAAGGTGGTAATTAAAATCACTTGGTGCCTTACCTGCATTAAATTAGCCTTAGAACCTGTGTCATTCATATGTGTTTGGGTTTAAAGGGATGAGGTGAAAACCCTACCTCCACTTGTTCTCAGTGCTAATAATGCACTCACTAGATTCTATGCTGCCATTAGCAGCAAGCAGCGTTTCGATATCAGATAGAAAATCCCAGCCCCTCATACATGACCATCCAATTGTTAGATAGGTTCACAGGTGTCCAAAGTTCCGATGTTTTCCAGAGGGAAGCACACTGTGCATACAAGGGCTGTATGGAAAGAGCCACACCAGAGGGTCTCATATAGTGTAGTCATTTATTAAAATGTAAAGGATCAACATAAAATCACATACATCTAAAGGGTTAACATGACCTATAAAAACAAATTCAAATCCACTTACTAAGATGGCTGCCATTTCCAATCCCTGAAAATGGCGGTGCGACGTCAGCTCTTAATCCAGCCCTAATGCATTTCATGCAAGGGCACGTCCTCAGAGAGAATTTGGGACCCTCTGGCAAACATCAGAACTTTGGGCACCTGTGGAACTATCTAGCAGTTGGGTGGTCATGTATGAGAGGATGGGAGTTTCTATCTGATATTGAAGTGCTGCTTGCTGCTAATGGCAGCATAGAATCTAGTGAGTGCATTATTCGCACTGAGAAAAAGTGGCGGTGTGTTAAGATTCAAGGTGGAAGGTTTTCTTTTGACATTGGAAGATACCTCTTTTTTTCTCCTCATTGATATACATTTTTTCCTATTGGAATACACTAGGGACTTTTTTGATTCAATATATTATAACAGTTAATAGGACTTGCTTTACATATGGTTCATATACACATATTGTTTTTTCATATACACAATAGGTATATTCTATTGGGTGTTCTATTGGGTTGGGGTCAGGACTCCGTGCAGGCCATTTCAAGTTCCTCCACCCCAAACTGGCTCATCCATGTCTTTATGGACATTCCCATAGACACACTCCTAAACCTTGTGGACAGCAGAAGAGTTAAAGCTGTTATAGCTGCAGACTGTGGCCAACTCAATATTGAACCCTACAGACTAAGACTGGGATGCCATTAAATGTAGAAACATATAAACATAGAAAAGTGACGGCAGAAAAAGACTGAGTAGTCCATCGAGTCTGCCCCTTTTTATTTTATTTATTTATTTATTTTTTTTACATTAACCTTGTTGTCTGACTATGGATTTATGTTTATCCCAAGCATGTTTGAAGCCATTCACTGTTGACTGTCTCACAACCTCTGTTGGTAGTTTATTCCAATCATCAACCGCCCTTTCAGTAAAATAATACTTTCTAAGATTAGTTTTGAACTTCCCCCCAGTTATAGCTGCAGACTGTGGCCAACTCAATATTGAACCCTACAGACTAAGACTGGGATGCCATTAAATGTGTGTGTAAAGGCAGGTGTCCCAATACTTTTGACAATATAGTGTATATATACTGTAGGTTTGCATATAGGCACTCACATTATTGTTTATGTTCCAGTTGGGTTTTGTATGTAGACCTATTGCTAGCTGCCTTCTCTATATCTCTAGTGCAGACTTCTTTTTTACTATTTGCTATGTTAATAAATACATCAATAATTTTTTTTTTTTTAAAGTAGAGTAAGCACCAGACTTTGCCTTTTTAATTGACATCTTGATGTTCAGCAGGGCTCAGGCTGTAGGAGGGAGACACAACACAAGGAGGCAATTGGTTTACTGAAATGCACATGTGCTAACAAGGAGCATGCTAATAAGAGGAGAGAACAGAGTGAAGAGAGACAAGTTCATCACTCTGCTGCTTCTCAGACAAGTGTCCAGTCACAGACTAGGGGAGAGACAAAACCTGTAAGTATTCATGAACTGCAGCAAAAAAAAAAACAGGTCTCCTGTCCTGCCAGACAGGGCTGCGCTGTGTGCCAGAGCTGTGTAAATCTAGGGACTGGGTAGACATAAATACAAACCCTTTGACAGGTTAAACAGCAATATAGAAGGAGAACGCACTATGCTTCCAAATTACAGTTTTGGCAGCAGACGGTCTCTTGGTTTGTGGTTTCGCTGGTGTCCTCTATCTGGTGCTTAGATTAGCCTCTGTTTTGTGTGAAAGTATGATGGAACCCAAATGCAAAAATGTAATGTATTGCAGTTTACCAGTCCTAAGATGTGGCGGCTGCATTGTTTTTTTTAACATGCTAAGAACATGTTCATGGAAGGAAGGGTGACCTCTGGAAGTTGCACATCTATGGTGTCCTGCTGCGATGAATGGAGTGGCAACCTCAGCCTGGACTCCGACCAGGCCATGATCCCAACACGTTTTACTCCGCCCCCCGAAGTTTAGTCATAGGGATCATCATAAGAATATGTTCATGTCAGAGAGGAGATTTTGCTGGAAGTGACAGCAGAGAAGTAAGCGATTTTACACTGTTGGAACATCTTTTTCCCTATATACATTGGTCCACAGCTACTGAATAAGCCTGAGTGTAACACGTACGGGTGGGAGGAGCAGAAGCCTGTGACGTCATGTAATAGTTACCAGTGTCAGCGTGGTGGGCTGATGATTTTATACGCTTGTTGTTATCTAGATATCCTTGTGAATGTTTTAATCCTTTTTTGGTTAACAATAAATGTTAACAAAATAGAGAACACTATAGGTTTCCTGCTTTATTTTATGGTGTATTATGCCGATGACTGAGGAGCAAAGAGGGAAAGGTAGCAGCTATTACCCGGGATGGAAAGAAAAGGAGTTCTTGCTGTACCTCCTACAGGAATAATCGCTCAGAGACGTATTAGACCCTGTAGTGTGCTCTGATATTTGAGGTGAGCAGACATTGCACCTGAAGGTGATGGGTCACCAGAAGCACCGTGAAGATATATGAACTGTCACTTCATTACACAGTGGTTTTTACTATTTAGGCTCCATGCAAACTGGACGCTATAGGGCTCTTTCAGCTTCGGGCAGGAGACGCTGCTCACAAAACATTCTATTTGCAGTGTTTTGTAAGCAGCGTTTAGCGGCGTTTTTCAGCGTTTTTGGGCGTTTTTTTTTTTTAATTCATTGGCTTCCATTGAGGACTGCAAAAAACGCCAGATTTTTTTTTCAGATATATCTTGATTTTTGTTTACATTATTATGTTGTGTTTTTGATCACGAGTCTAGTGGAGTGTTGTTTGATCAATAAGTGGACTTCACATGTACATTGTATTATGGTACACTTCTCTTTAGCACTATAATTTGAATTTTGTTTTTGTATAACATACTTTTATACCTGTTGCACTGCACTTATTTTATGCAGTAATTGATGTGGCTGGTTTGGAGGTAAGGACTGATCTCTGGACTCCTGTTTCACTGTTTTGCTCTGGCTATCCGCTCTAGTTACCGAACCCTGGCTATGTTTTGACCACGTTTACTCTGTTTATATCATTTTACCTTTTTATTAAAAAGTGTGATTTTACTGCACTTCTGTCTTGGTCTGATTCAGGGTTACTGACACTTTCACCATTTCACATGGACTTTATTTATTACCGTATATTTATCAGAGTATAACACGCACAGGCGTATAACACGCACCTTAATTTTAAGAGGGAAGTTTCAGTAAAATAACTGAATTTTAAAATAAAGAACTTTGAAGCTAAATAAGAGTCAGTGCCCATCAATGCAGTCTTATCAGTGCCAATCTGCAGCTTCACCAGTGCCCATCAATGCAGCCTCACCATTGCCCATCAATGCAGTCTGATCAGTGCCCATCAGGGCAGTCTCATCAGTGCCCATCTGCAGCCTCACCGTTGCCCATCAATGCAGCCTAATCAGAGTCCATCTGCAGCCTCACCATTGCCCATTAATGCAGCTTGATCAGTACCCATCTGCAGCCTCACTATTGCCCACTAATGGAGCCTGATTAGTGCCCATCTGCAGCCTCACCATTGCAGCCTAATCAGTGCCCATCTGCAGCCTTGCCTTTGCCCATCAATTCAGCCTCACCAGTGCTAGATTACACAGAGCTGGGATCTCTTGTGTACTCTGCGCTTGCAGTCACACACAGTCCCGCCTCCTAGCCTGGCTCCTATGACAGACAGAACACCAGTCCAATGCTGGGCCAGGAGGTAGGACTGTGTGTGACTGCAAGCTCTGAGTACACAGGAGATCCCGGCTCTGTGTAATCCCCTCCGAGGCAGCCAAGTATCGGTTTATAACACGCACACATGATTTGCCCCCTATTTTCATTTAGTACACACGCACAATATTTGGCTATGAACCGACGGAGCCTCCCCTAATGTGTCTCGGCCCTAGAGGACACATGAGTCTCGAACGTCAGTGTGTGTCAGGATGGAGGACCGGGTCGTAACCTGACCACAAGACAGACAGTATCCTCGGTCCGATCCTCCGCCCTGACACACACTGACGTTCGCGTCTCATGTGTTCTCTAGGGTCGAGACACATTAGATCGTGACCACTCCGACTTAACTACCCGTTTCCGTTCCGACGTCTACCCGTGACTAATCCGACGTTACCACTCCGACGTCTACCCGTGATTAGTCCGAGGTAATC
>BLSH010468666.1:992909-1012729 GCA_018402905.1 Glandirana rugosa
AGAAAGGAAAGAAAGAAAGAAAGAAAGAAAGAAAGAAAGAAAGAAAGAAAGAAAGAAAGAAAGAAAGAAAGAAAGGAAGGAAGGAAGGAAGAAAGAAAGAAAGAAAGAAAGAAAGGAAGGAAGGAAGAAAGAGAAAGGAAGGAAAGAGAAAGAAAGAAGGAAGGAAGGAAAGAAAGAAAGAAAGAAAGAAAGAAAGAAAGAAAGAAAGAAAGAAAGAAAGGAAAGAAAGAAAGAAAGAAAGAAAGAAAGAAAGAAAGAAAGAAAGAAAGAAAGAAAGAAAGGAAAGAAAGAAAGAAAGAAGGAAAGAGAAAGAAGGAAGGAAGGAAAGAAAGAAAGAAAGAAAGAAAGAAAGAAAGAAGGAGAGATCGAAAGAAAGAAAGAAAGAAGGAGAGATCGAAAGAAAGAAAGAAAGAAGGAGAGATCGAAAGAAAGAAAGAAGGAGAGAAAGAAAGAAAGAAAGAAGGAGAGAAAGAAAGAAAGAAGAAAAGAAAGAACCTTTCTTTCATTCCAAATTAGCACAAACCACATGACAAACCTCTGGCATGCATAATCTGATTACTGTGGACAATGCATCAGAGCCTAATGGTGTTCAGAGCTCATTTGGAATAAAAAAAATACATTTTAGTTGACATTGTGTATAATTTTATAGCATATAATATTGTTTTTTCCCCTTTAAGAAAGTCAAATGGGTGTGATGAAACACATCTGTTGTGGAGCTATGTGACATCATTGCGCAAACCAGGAAGAGGAGTGATATATTTTATGGTGGGATGCCGGTTTTTAACCGGTTCCCGACCGGCTCGCCTACATTTACTGCTGCAGACTGGAGCTGTTTCGCAAATCACCGTCTATAAACGGAGGCTCGCGCATGCACGGCTAGCGGGCGGGAGCACGTCACTGACGGTGCGCTCTCGTGCCTGCCGCAGTATGCCCGCGGCTTGGGCGGATCCGATCTCCGCTGGCGAGCCGCGATTGCTGGCCACAGCTGAAAAACGGGGAACCACCGATGTAAACACGGCGGTTCCCCATGCTGTCCGGCGGCATGACAGAAATCTACTGATCCCTGCCACTGGGATCAGTTAGATCTCTCATGCTCCTGACAGCCCAGCCCCCTCACAGTTAGAACACGCCCAGGGAACACAGTTAACCCCTAGAGCACCCCCAGGTTAACCCCTTCACTGCCAATGACATTTGTACAGTAATACAGTCATTGGTCCCAAAAAAGTGTCAAAAATGTCCGACATGTCCGCCCCAATATCGCAGTTCCGATAAAAATCGCAGATCGCCGCCATTACCAGTAAGAAAAAAAAATTTGTAAAGACGCTAGAAATTAATTCTCATGATTTATAAACGTGGCAACTTTTGTGCAAACCAATCAATAAACGCTGATAGCAATTTTTTTTACGAAAAATATGAGGAAGAATATAAATCGGCCAAAACCGATGGTTAAATTTGTTTTTTTATATATTTTTTTTGGATTTGTATTTTAGCAAAAAGTAAGAAATATTTTTTTTTTTTCAAAATTGACGCTCTTTTTTTGTTTATAGCGGTGATCATAAATGACGCAGACGTGATCAAATACCACAAAAAGAAAGCTCTATTTATGGGGAAAAAAGGACCTCAATTTTGTTTGGGTACAACATCGCACGACCGCGCAGTTGTCAGTTAAAGTGACGCAGTGCCAAATCGCAAAAAGTGCTCTGGTCCTACAGTGGGAAATCCTTCCGGGACTGAAGTGGTTAAGGGGGCAATGTAAGACATTTAAAGCGACCTGTTCCTAAACCACTGGAAGTGCTTGCGCTTTGCTTGTAAGTGTATTTCTTCTATAAAATAAAGGTAATTGGGCATAATATAATATATGGTGATGGCACTTTATTATTTTTGACCTAAAATTGGCTAGTGGAAGAGCCATTGCAGATTACCTGGAGCCTGGTGAGAGGAGACATGAGGCTGTTATATCTGATGATACATTTAGGCCTCATACACATGGACGTTTTTTGACGCCGGCGTTTTCTGGCGTTTTTTGCAGCTCTCCATGTAAGTCAATGGCCCCATAAAAACGCCGATGTCTTTGAGCTGTAGATGGCGTCGGCGTTAGTGAGCTGAAACTAGAACCCACGGCCAGCGCGTTCTGAGGCTGTAACGTTTTGGTGTTTTTTGACGTTGACGCCGCAAAACGCCAACTAATACTGTACCGGCGTTGACCGCCGTTTTTTGACGCCGACGTTTTTAGGTTGAAAAATAGCAGAGGGATGATTTTTTTAAAAAAATGCCTATTGACGCCGGCGCTCACTAACGCTGATGCATAACGCCGAAAAATGCCGTTTTTTTTTCCTTGACGTCGGGCCCGACGTTTTGTTTATTTTTTTAGAAACGTCCGTGTGTATGAGGCCTTAGAGATACGAAGGTTGAAGGCCGAATTAAAGGGCAAAGCGCATTATGACCTGTATGTATATGGCTCACTATCTAGAGGTGAAACGATTGTGTGATGGGTGATGGAGCACAGCTGGTGACAGTTTGGAAATCGTTCACACGAAGGCTGAAGATTGATGCAGTTTATTATGAGCAGTAGTTACATGAACTATGTGTAGGTTGCAGAGTGGTGCATTTATGAACATTAGTTGCATTATATATATATTTATATATGTTTAAGTATATGAGTTATAATTTATTTTCATTCACACAGGTGGAATATTTATAGATAACTATTTAATTGGAAAATATGATTATAATTTTCTGTTGCACTATAATAGATATTGGATTGATCAAGGGTCACTGATAGTTGCGCTCCACTTTATTGGGTATTTGTTTTGGTTGCAGTAGTGCTGGACCAGATTTTTTGGGGGTTTCAATCTAAGTTCCTCTTGAGGAAGTTTTGAAGTAGAACATTCATGACTCTGAGTGAATCTACCGTATATACTCGAGTATAAGCCGAGTTTTCCAGCACATTTTTTGTGCTGAAAAAGGCCCCCCCTTGGCTTATACTCGAGTCAGTGTCCCGCAGCCTCTGTGGGTGGTCTGAAGAGATGAGTAGATTCACATTGCACAGAGCGCGCAGCTTCTAAGAGCCGCTCTGTGCATGAAACTGTGAGCTAATTACATTGGAATGCAGAGAATGCAGAGAGAGCTGTCAGATTTTCAATTTGATGTCGGGAGGTGGGTGGGACTCACAGGTGTTAGCTGTTCAGTCCCGCCCACCTCCGATCTCAGTGAAGATCTCACAGCTCTCTCTGCATTCTCTGCATTCCAGTGTAATTAGGTCACAGTTTCATGCACAGAGCGGCTCTTAGAAGCAGCACACTCTGTGCATTGTGAATCTACCTTACTCATCTCTTCAGCCAGTACCATCCAGTGCCAATCAGTGCCACCTGCCAGCACCATCCAAAGCAGGTGGTGGGCAGGTGGTAATGGCTACAATACCTGTCTAATTGCTGAGTCCCTGTGTAATGGCTACAATACCTGTGTTCTGGCTACAATACCTGTGTTCTGGCTACAATTCCTGTGTAATGGCTACAATACCTGTGTTCTGGCTACAATAGCTATGTAATTGCTCCCTGTCCCTGTGTTCTGACTACAATACCTGTGTTCGGGCTACAATACCTGTGTAATGGCTACAATACCTGTGTTCTGACTACAATACCTGTGTAATGGCTACAATACCTGTGTTCTGGCTACAATACCTTTGTAATGGCTAAAATACCTGTGTTCTGGCTGCTGCATTTCCCACCCTAGGCTTATACTCGAGTCAATAACTTTTCCCAGTTTTTGTGGTAAATTTAGGTGCCTCGGCTTATATTCGGGTAGGCTTATACTCGAATATATATGGTAATCATATTGCATTTGGCCTTCCCACACTTTGATTCACTCATAACACTTTATAGGATATTCCGAAATTACCAGGTAGATGGAGGATCAAATGGTAGGCCTCAGAGCTGTTTAAACTCAGTATTTCGAGAAGCAAATCAGTGAGGCCGGGTTCACATATGTGCAGCCACGGTTCCGTGCCTGGGGTCAGGTGCATTTCTGTTCACCGGGTTCAGGTGCGATTCAGGCCCAAATTTTTGGCTGAATTCGCACCTGAACTGGACCCAAAAAGGCACAGGACCCTTTTGCAATCCGCTCCACGGCCCCCCCAGACCTGTGTGAACCGGCTCCATTGAGAGCTGGTCACACTCTCCTGCCATGCAAATTGGATGCGCAATTTGCACATATGTGAAACCAGCCTAAATGAAGAAGGTTGTTGCGAATTAAATGCTGCACTACCCCCCCCCCCCCCAGCTCACTTCATATGCAGCTACCTTTATTAATGATTATAATAGAACTAATAATAATAAGATTGTGTGGCAGGTAAAGGAAAGGAAATTTAAATATTGATTCTGGGCATCAAGACATCTGACCCGTGGTTTGATGTGCAAACATTTTGCAGTACCAAAGGAAAAAGAAAACAACCAAACACGAAAGAAACATGAAACAAAAGAAACGGCGGCATAGGGCTGGCCTTGTTTGCGCACTTCATTTTGAAATATTGTCCATAAAAGCCCTTTCTTCTCCAGCGCTTTTGTCTAGGCCTCTTGTAAATTCACTTTTATCTTTCAGGCCCGTCTTTCTTTTCTCTCTGATTGCTTCTTAAGGACGATCCGTTAGCTCCTTGTGTGATTTACATTTCCACATTTGTTTACCTTATCTTTTATTCTCCTTTCAATTTTACCTTCCCTATTCAGCCTCAACAAATAGACGGAAACAAGGAGCTTTTTTTCTGAGAGTCAGATCACGCTCCGCTCTCCCACGACATATGGATATCTTCCCTTTCAAGAGGCTCGGGCGGCCAGGTGAACATCTGTTGCTCTGTGTTTTTCTGAATGGACAGCAATAACTCAGATAAACTCAGCTTAAGGAGAGAGCTTTAGCCATTCTCCTGTAAGGAGGTAATCAGTTTTCCTATCGTCTTTGGGCGCACCTTGTTGCCTGTTTTTATGCCGAGATCCCTATCTATGCCATGGACAGATGTATTCTCACTCGACTTGACATTTTAACCCCTTTTCTGACCTGGAAGTACGGCTAGCGCTGTCTATTCTCAATATGTAATCGGAGTATGTACAGTATGTATTTAACCACTTCAGCCCCGGAAGGATTTCCCACTTTAGGACCAGAGCCCTTTTTGCGATTCGGCGCTGCGTCGTGCGCGGTCGTGCGAGGTTGTATCCAAACTAAATTTGCGTCCTTTTTTTCCCACAAACAGAGCTTTCTTTTGGTGGTATTTGATCACCTCTGCGTCATTTCTGATCACCGCTATAAACAAAAGAAGAGCAACAATTTTGCAAAAAAACTCAAATTTCTTACTTTTTGCTAAAATACAAATCCAAAAAACAAATCCAAAAAAAATATTTTTTTGGCCGATTTATATTCTTCCTCATATTTGCGATAAAAAAATCGCAATCAGCGTTTATTGATTGGTTTGCGCAAAAGTGGCTGCGTTTACGGATGATGAGAATTCATTTTTTATTTTTTTTTATTTTTTATTTTTTATTAGTAATGGCGACAATCTGCAATTTTTAGCGGTACTGCGATATTGGGGCGGACATGTCGGACCATTTTGACACTTTTTTGGGACCATTGGCATTTATACAGCGATCAGTGCTATAAAAATGCACTGATTACTGTGTAAATGCCATTGGCAGTAAAGGGGTTAACCTGCAGGGGGCGCTCTAAGGGTTAACAATGTTCCCTGGGCGTGTTCTTACTGTATGTGGGCTGCCCTAGCTGGGGAAGGGAAGCGATCACAGCTTCCGTGTAGAGGAAGGCTGTGATCACAGCCCTTCCCCCTCTCACAGAACGGAGGTCCGTGTTTACTTACACGGACCTCCGTTCTTTCACTCCAGGGGGGGCATCGCGGGTAGCCGGCGGCAATCGAAGCCGCCGCACCCGCTCCCTGGCCCTCCCCGAACACAGTGAGCGTGCGGGTGCGCGCTCAAAGTACGCGATCTCGCAGCCGCCGTCAGGTGACGGCGATTTGCGATATCGAACCACCTTGTCGCCGTCAACCTGTGGTTGGCGGTCGGCAAGTGGTTAAAGTGGAACTTTACTCATAAAAATGTTATAAAACATAATGTTCTTTAGCAAGGAGCATACATTCCACATAAATAATTATGTTACCAAAATTAATGTGCGCTATAAATTGCTTCTAGCATTGTTCCTATTTGTTCTTGCCGGAGCCATTTTGCTGAAGCCCAGAACCCCTGAGCAGCAGTAAATTTTTAGGCTGTCCGCAGATCAGCCTCTACATTTTTGGCACAGTGCCGAAAAAAGGGATCAATTAAAGTGATTGTAAAATCTTGTTTTTAAAAAAAAATAAAAAAAATAAACAAGCATGTCATACTTACCTGCTCTATGCAGTTGGTTTTGCACAGAGCTTCCCCGATCCTCCTCTTCTTGGGTCCCTCTTCTGTGCTCCGGACCCTCCCTCCTGTTGAGTGCCCCCACAGCATGCAGCTTGATATGGGGGCACCCGAGCCGAGTTACAGCTCCATTCAGACACAGAGCCACAACCCGGCCCCATCCCCTCTCTCTCCTGATTGGCTGACTGATTTTGTTTGACATCGAAGCCAATCACACCACGCTGCTATCTCAGCCAATCAGGAGGGGAGTCCCGGGGAGCTTAGACACTTCTGTAACATCGCTGGATAAAGACAGGCTTGGGTAAGTATTATGGGGATGAAGGGGGCATAGAATAAAATGCATAGAATGCATTAAGAAAAAAAAAACCTTCTGCCTTTACAATCCATTTAAGCATGTGCAGAGCTGGGTAAGATTGGATTTTGAACAGTATAGGCACTTATTTTTAATGTTTTACATAGCTATACCTGCAAAAGAGGCCAACCGGAAGTCATCTAGCAGGACTTACTTTCTGACTAAAATTCCACTTTAAATAGACATGATGCGTGCTTGTAGGATTCTGAGCAAGAGTGTTTAAATGTGTGCTTTATCACACAGTGATCTTAACATAGCCGCAATAATCAATACGTTATATTGTCAAAAGTATTGTGACACCTGCCTTTACATGCACATGAGCTTTAATGGCATCCTTGTCTTATGGCCCGTACACACGGTACAATTATCGGTCGACAGACTGTCTACAATAATCCGACCCTTAGTACGCTCCATTCGACAGCCGATTTTTAATTATCATCCAACAGAAGTTGTATGAGCAAACTAGAAAACTTTTGTCTGCCGACAAGGCGTCGTCCGATTTTCAGCTTGTCTGTACAGAAGTTGGACAAACAAAAGTTGTAAGTACAAACACGCATGTTCGTAATCCAGGAAGTGTTCGGTCCTGTAAAGCTGTGACCGTAATTGACAATTCACATTCACCTGAACTTCCTCTTTATACGCCCGTAACACATCACTACGGTGGGCTTTGTCGAACGATAATTTGACTACCATTAGTACGCTAGACAAAATCACGGACAGCGGATTTTGGGAAAAGTTGGACGTGCGGTCCTGCAACAATCGCATTGTGTGTACAAGGATTTAGTCTGTAGGGTTCAATATTGAATTGGCCCACCCTTTGCAGCTATAACAGCTTCTACTCTTCTGGAAAGGCTGTCCACAAGGTTTAGGAGTGTCTATGGGAATGTTTGACCATTCTTCCAGAAGTGCATTTGTGAGGTCAGGCACTGATGTTGGACAAGAAGGCCTGGCTCACAGTCTCCACTCTAATTCATCCCAAAGGTGTTCTTTCGGGTTGAAGTCAGGACTCTGTGCAGGCCAGTCAAGTTCCTCCACCCCAAACTTGCTAATCCATGTTTTATGGACCTTTCAGACCTTCACCACATTCAAGAAGCTCATTGGATTTCTGGCAGATAATTGGTTATACAGCATTTATGTATGTAGCCGGGTGCCAGCTGGCTGTGTAAAGCCTCCGCTCTCCCCCTGCCACTGTAAACATTGAAAGAGCGGCACACCTGTGGGCTGCGTGTATGTGCTCGCTCTCCCTGTCTGTGTGTGCCTGCTCTGGGAGATAGTCTGTGAAAACCGGAGCTGAGTGCTGTGTCCAGAGAGGCTAAGGACTAACATAGATCTGCTGCTCTCATCTGTCTGTGCCCACCTTCAGAGAGGCAGACCCTGAATGAGCTGATGGGAGTATGAACGCTGCGTCTGAGCCTTATGAGAGACCTGATCAATAGGACCTGATTGTAAGGACTGAAACTTCTGAGTCAACAGACCCCCAATATTATGGGACTGGACTTGTTGCACCAGGAGTGGTGAGCAGAACCGCATACAGCTACTGCCATTAGAGACTGCTCCTTGTTTAGCAGTCCACTAGCCATCCATGAACACACTCTTAAGGGAACAGCTACATGTGCACCACCTACAGAAGGGCCCAACAAAAGCTGGCCAACACCAACAGTTAAGCGCCAGGTACTTTGCAGTCACCTCCAGGGGTACCCCTTTGTTAGGGTGCACCCAGGAATGTTGTTTGAGTAGCTGTTTCTAGGAATTACAGTGAGGTTTCTTTTATGCCATTCATGTTTTTACGGTTGATGCTACTCTTACTGACATTGTGTGGACTAGCATAATGGGTCTTGGCCTTGTTGCAACGTAAGTTAATGGCTATAGGTGTGGCTAACATGCTCATCAGTTAATCTAACGTATTCTGTTGTCTTGTTTATTTATTTTATGCGTTACATTTGCTCGCCCTTCAATATTACATAGACATAGAGTGGTAGCATACTAACACTTAAATCACACAGGAGTGAGCGGCCTAAAACTAATATTAGGTGTGTTGGTGTGGACCGAGCAGCTTAAAGAGTTGTGGCAGAACAACACCTATATGAGAGGTGATTGATTTCTGTCCATCCATTTATGAGTTTAGACATATGTGCCATACTGCACAGTCCTGCTTTGCAAGGGACCTGCTGCAGTTTCCATTTCACTTACAAGTCTCCTCCACAGCCCTATCCCATGATTGGACAGTGAAAGGAGAAGCCATATATCTGTGTCACTCTGCTCTCTCCTACTATCAGTATGCTCCTTTGAATCTGGTTGGTTCCTTATACTGGTTCTCCTGCCCTCTCTCTGAACTCGGCTGCACAGGGACTGCAAAAGACTGATTACAAGTCAAAATAAGGTATAGTGAGGGAAAAAAAGTATTTGATCCCCTGCTAATTTTGTACATTTGTCCACTGACAAAGAAATGATCAGTCTATAATTTTAATGTTTTGTTTATTTTAACAGCGAGAGACAGAATAACAACAAAAATATCCAGAAAAACGCATTTCAAAAAGGTTATAAATTGATTTGCATTTTAATGGGTGAAATAAGTATTTGATCCCCTATCAATCAGTAAGATTTCTGGCTCCCAGGTGTCTTCAAAAAAGATAACGAGGGGGCGTGGCCGGCAGCCGGAGAGGGAAGACGTGTTTCTCCATAGCTCCTGAGCCCTGTTGTATAACCCCAAGGCATCCGGACTCGCTGATCCAGCTTCTACAGCTTCGGGGACGACCCCTCCTTGCCGTGGGCTACAGTTTGAGCCCACTCTTGGGAAGAAGCTCCAGGGCATAGCGGAGACACACCACCACAGTCCGCACGCGGCGCGGAGCGAGGAGGCCGGCGCCATCTTGGGGGTCCTGTCTCGGCAGGCAGCTCGCCAGAGTCCACGGGATCCGGTAAGACCTCGCCTCCCAGGGCAGCCTTCTACCACCATAGACACTAAAATTAGCCCGCAAGCCACATACCACGCATTACCGCCCCATCACTCCAGCAACGGGTACAGGGCACCCCAACATCACCCCAGAGCCTCTGCGGGTACCATACACAAACGGGCACCCTCCTGGTACGCCACCTCCTAACCCCACCACACTAGGGGGGAGACTGAACGCGGGTGAGGCTTCACCACTGCCCCGGCAGAAAACCTACCACGCCACGGCCCAAGACCCGACCGGGCGAGCTGCCCTAGGCGAGACCGGGGATCCGGTGCGGCCTGTGAAGTTACAAAGCGGCGGCCATATTGCTACTCCCAGGCCTGCCTAACACTGAGACATAAACCACCCTGGCTCTGCAGAGGAGATTAGAAACCTGACTGACCATGTAACACCCGCAAAACCCAAATCTGCTTGCCCAGAAAGTTAGATGAACAACAGAACCAAGTACTCCATAGGATGACCACTTAAGTCCCTTCCACAGTACTGAACACAGCACAGCCCATGGGAACTTACTATCCAGCTACTGCTTCATTACCAACATCTCCATAATATTACATCAATATGACCCGCAAGAGGAAAGACTCCACACAACCAAAAAAACTAAAAGACTACTTTTCTCCAAATGTAAGAAGCTCTCCACAGGGTGATATGGGTGACAAATCTCCTTCATCCTCACTCGGCACAGCTTCCGCGACACCTAGTCCTACCTCCCAAAGTGGCCCTGCTCGCCGCTCCCCAGAGGCATCCACACCAACATCTCGCAGCCCAGCAAAATCTAAACCCAGACTGTCAGAAGACATATACCATGATAAGTCCAGTCCTTACCAGGAATCCCTGGAGGACACCAGGGAACTGAGTGGCACCATCAATGCTTTTCCCACCTCCAACCAACCCATCTCGGACACCACATTGAAGGACATGCTTGTCTCTCTACGCAGCTCACTGCACGCTGACATGATGGACTGTATGAGAAACTTTAAGGGTGAAATTCAGGAGCTTGGGGGTAGGGTGGATCATGTTGAGAAAAAAATGGGAGAATATGCAGCATCCTACAATTCCCTTGTAGACTCACATAATGATCAGTCTGATGAAGTGGCTTGGCTCAGGTCCAAAGTCGCCGACCTGGAAGACAGGTCTCGTAGAAACAATATTAAAATCAGAGGACTCCCCGAGACTGTCCAACCGAATCAACTACTACAATACGTCAAAGACCTAATGCAAGAGTACCTACCAGATTTGCCACAATCGGAATTGGTCATAGATAGAATACATCGCCTACCCAAACCTTCCTTCCTTCCAGGAAACATTCCCCGGGATGTCCTCATGAGGGTCCACTTCTTCCATGTCAAGGAAAGCTTCATGTCAGCATTCCGCAAGAAAGTATGCCCCAAGGAGGAATACACCACTATCCAACTGTATGCTGACTTATCGCTGTACACAATGCAAAAACGCAGAGACTTGGTGTCCATCACTAAGGCCCTGCGGAACCACAACATAGTCTACAGATGGGGATATCCCTCCAAATTGACTATCACCAGGGAGGGTGAAACCACCATCATCTCTTCACTGGAAGAAGGTCTCAGCCTGCTTCGAAAATGGGATATACTCCCAGACCAACCCAATGCTGACCCACTCCCCCCTTCTAAAATCAACCCCCAAGATGATTGACAAGTGGTGACATGTAAAAAGCCAAACAAAAATCATCCAGCCCACCCACCCAGGGCTTGACATCTCAAAACATTTGAACAACACAGTTCAGTGCTGTGGATATCACTATCCACGTCTTCCCCCCGCCCCTTTCCCCTCATCGTTGAGCAGTATGTCTGCCTCCAGATCCACATCGGTTCCTCCTTTTTTACTTGTTTGTTGGTTAAACAGTTCCATATGTTCCTCTTACTCTCTTCTCTTTACGCCAAAGATCTTCAAAGCCTCTTCTCTGGGATGGACGGTTTGGTCTTCCAAGATCACGCCTTGCGTTTTCCTTCAAAATAACGATACCTGGCCTACTTGGAAGGAGGTGAGTGACAACCTTTCAAAGACTAACAACCCACTTACATTCCCATTACAAGTCCATGGCTCTTAAAGTACTGTCATTAAATGTCAATGGTTTGAATCACCCGGCAAAAAGATCATCGCTCTGGAAAGAAGCCCACAAACTACATGCTGACGTTCTATGCGTCCAAGAGACACACTTTTTAAGCACCAATCCCCCCAAGTGCCACCACCACAACTTTCCTCATGTGTTCCAAGCCTCAGCGCCCCAGAAGACTGCAGGTCTCCTAATTGCAATCAGAGACACTGTATCCTTCCAAATTAAATCCATCATAACAGATCCAGCTGGTAGATATATGATCCTTATTGGATCCTTTAACAATAAGACACTCACGATTGTTAACCTATACGCTCCTAATCAGCACCAGCTAAGATTCCTCAATGGTCTATTCAAGAAGGTAAATAAGGTAAAGGAGGGAGGCCTGGTCTTCTGTGGTGACTTCAATAGTACAAATGACTTTGAAGTGGACTCTTCTGCTAAAACGAACCGTCCACCTCCTACATTGCAGCGTTTGTTACACAGGGAGGGAGTGTATGATGTTTGGAGGTGCCAACATCCGGGCATGAGGGAATACACGTTCCACTCCTCCAGACATAATACTTACTCACGCATTGATATGATTATTGTTGATAGAAATGTTTTGACTAAGGTGTCCTCCTCGGCCATCCATGATATCTCTTGGTCTGACCATGCACCTGTATCAGTGGTGGCGGAGGGGCACACCTTGAACCGACCTGTAATGTGGCGTGCCAACACGCGTATATTGCAATCCCCGAAACACACGAACAAGTTAGAGGACCACCTCAAACAATTTTTTGCTGCCAACCTGGGTTCAGTAAGCAACCCAAGCACCTTGTGGTGTGCCCACAAGGCCTTTATTAGGGGTATTCTACTACAAATCAGTGCCAGAGAAAAAAGGCTCAGAGAACAAAAATTAGAAACAATTCTAACAGAACTCAAAACTCTTGAGTTACAGAACATGACCCATCCACACGCAGACCTGGCCAATAAACTCACGGGCCTCCGTGCTGACCTCAGGACCATGCTCCTGGAGCAGTACAGTAAGCTCGTGGATAGACTCAAGCTGACCCACTACTCCTCCAGCAATCGAGCAGGCAAACTCCTTGCTGCCAAATTGAAGGAGAAAAATATCCGCTCCAGAATTCCATATTTAAACAAAACGCCTGAACACTCTAAAATAATAGATCCAGATGCTATTGCAAATGAATTCGCAGAATTCTATTCCACTTTGTATAATCTGAAACAAGATCCGGACACTATCCAACCCACAAATGAAAAAATTCAAACTTTCCTAAACTCCATCAACCTGCCCACCATAACAAACTCCCAACTACAGAAGTTAAATGCACCCATAGAGACCCCAGAAGTTCTAAAAGCCATTGCTACTCTCCCCCAGGGTAAATCTCCTGGCCCGGATGGGCTCCCCAACGAATATTACAAGACATTCCGTTCAATACTCGCCCCCAGACTGGTAGACACATTCTCTCAAGCTATATCATCTGAGTCCTTTCCAATAGAGATGCTTAAAGCTCACATTGTTACCATTCCGAAACCCGGCAAAGACCCTACCACTCCTTCCAGCTATAGGCCCATTTCATTACTTAATTCCGACATAAAAATCTATGCAAAAATAATAGCTCATAGACTCCTACTGATCCTTCCTAAGCTTATCAATCCAGACCAGTCGGGATTCACTCCTGGTAGGCAGCCCTCGGATGCCACCAGGAGAGTTATAAATGTGATTCAACACGCGCGGGCCTGTTGGACGCCTTCTCTGCTCCTCTCCCTGGATGCGGAGAAGGCAATCGACAGGATCCACTGGGGTTACATGAAACAAGTCCTGGACAAATATGGGTTCAAGGGTCACATTCTGTCGGCCATTCTAGCACTCTATTCCTCTCCAAGTGCCCAGGTGTTCACTTCCACCGCCCTCTCCAAAGCTTTTAACATTACTAATGGGACAAGACAGGGGTGCCCCCTCTCTTCCTCCATCTTTAACCTTCTTATTGAGCCCCTAGCGGAACGAATTAGGTCCCATCCACACATAACTGGCATAACCTTAAAAAACACTTCTACCCACCATATCAACTTATTTCCGGATGATATCATCCTTTTCATCTCCACCCCGGAAAACTCCTTGCCGCATGCCCACAACACTTTAGAAGAATTCAGCCACATTTCTTACTACAAAGTTAATTGCTCCAAGTCCCTGATACTGAGTATGGGAATACCTCCTCAACTCCGACTCAAATTAAAGTCACAATTCTCATTTTCCTGGGCAAAACACAGTATCCCATACCTAGGCATCCACATAACAGAAGATCCTTCTAAGCTAGCAGAAGCTAACTACCCAACCCTAATTGATAAAATTACCAAAGACCTGGGGAAATATAACAAATCTGCATTATCCTGGATGGGGCGGCTGGCATCATTCAAGATGCTAATACTCCCACAGATACTGTACTTGTTCCGTACGCTGCCAATACCACTTAAACCCAACCACCTGAAAATGCTAGATAATCTCCTGAAAAACTATGTCTGGCAAGCTAAACGCCCCAGGTGCGCCAAGGCCATTTTAATCAAACATAGGACGGCGGGAGGAATGGGGTATACTGACCTCGGAGATTACTACTTCGCGTCGATGATAACTCAACTTCGAGCATGGTTCAACCAAACCGACCCTGCCCCCTGGAAAACAATAGAGCAAGAGATGGTACCCTCCAAGGACCTTATGGCCTTTCTGTTGGCGGACACATGGAAGCCCCACCCCCTTCAAAGACTTCCACTAACCCTACAAGCCTCCATCACGGCATGGAGGCGACTCCATGGTCTAGATGCTCCCCCGAACCAATTAGTTGAGATCCCAGTCCCTATAAGGACTTTAGCAGCAATAATACCCAATCTGAACCTCTCAAGGTGGATCACAACTATACAACAAAGAGGGTCTGAAACCCTTCCGCGATCTATCACTAGAGTTCGCTCTTCCAGACTCAGATCAATACTTATATAACCAGGTTTCCCACCTCTGCTCTCTGAAAACACCCACGATTCACCTACACAAAGATGCATGGGAATTTTTCACTGCACATACACCCAAAACGAAAGGGATATCCTTATTCTACAATTTGTCCCATCAAAAGTTGTCCTTCTCAAAAAATGCACACCACTTGAAGTGGGAATCAGAATTGGACCGCTCCTTTACGCCCGGCCAGTGGAGGAGAGCCGCTATAACAACTTATAAATCTTCAAAATGCATAGGCCACTGGGAATCCTATCAAAAGCTAACACTAAGATGGTATCTTACTCCTCTTAGAATCTCTAAATTCTCTAATGGCGGTTCCCCTCTATGCTGGAGGGGGTGTGGGGAGATTGGTAATATCTTACATATCTTCTGGAAGTGCAAAAACCTTACTAGTTTCTGGAACAGCACTTTTAAGACAATTTCCTCTATCACTGGATGCTTGAGAAAACCAGACTCGGCATTAGCCCTTCTGGGTCTAGGTATTGAGCGCTTCCCCCCAGATTTCTGAGCTGTTATCACTCACATATTTCTCGCTGCTAAAATATTGATCACTAGAAACTGGAAATCGAATAACACCCCGAATATCTCCGATGCTTTAGCCTTAGTCCGCACACACTACAAGTATGAATCATTGTTAATTAACGACTTGGAAAAACGTGAAGTATTCAACACACAATGGGAGATCTGGGTGGAACAGCTCACGGATCTTTAATGCCACACGCACTCTGAAACGGGAATACTGAACCATCCTTCGTGCTAATGCACTTGGCGTCTTCTCTCTGTCTATCCCTGCTTTCCCCCCTTTCCCCCTTTAGCCCTCTCTCCCTCCTCTCCCCTCCTACATCCCTTTCCCTTCTCCACACAAGCTCTACCATTAGAAATGTTATGATAATGTCTGAATATTATATTTCGATCTATTGACTCTGTAACTGAACCATAACGAATTATTAGGTGATAACTCACAATGAGTAACTTGCAATTCCGGAACACCGGTATACGATTATGGAAGTTCCATGGAGTTTGTAATTTTGTATTTTGTATTTTTATACTCTATACTACTGCTACTTTGTACTTTTTTTATCTTGCTCTTTTGCAATCTCTGGAAAACTCAATAAAAAACCAATGTTTAAAAAAAAAAAGATAACGAGCTGAGATTAGGAGCACTCTTTTAAAGGGAGTGCTCCTAATCTCAGCTTGATACCTGTTTAAAAGACAGCTGTCCACAGAAGCAATCAATCAGAATCCAATCTCTCTACCATAGCCAAGACCAAAGAGCTGTCCAAAGATGTCAAGGACAAGATTGTAGACCTACACAAGGCTGGAATGGGCTACAAGACCATCGCCAAGCAGCTTGGTGAGAGGGTGACAACAGTTGGTGTGGTTATTCGCATAGGAAGAAACACAAAATGACTGTCAGTCTCCCTCGGTCTGGGGCTCCATGCAAGATCTCATCTCATGGAGTTTTAATGATCATGAGCATGGTGAGGAATCAGCCCAGAATTACACAGGAGAATCTTGTCAATGATCTCAAGGCAGCTGGGACCGTAGTCACCAAGAAAACAATTGGTAAACACTACGCTGTGAAGGACTAAAATCCTGCAGCACCCGCAAGGACCCCCTGCTCAAGAAAGCACATGTACAGCCCATCTGAAGTTTGCTAATGAACATCTGAATGATTCAGAGGAGAACTGGGTGAAAGTGTTGTGGTCAAATGAGACGAAAATTGAGCTCTTTGGCATCAACTTAACTCACCATTGGAGGAGGAATGCTGCCTATGACCCCATGAACATCATCCTCACCATCGAACATGGAGGTGGAAACATTATGCTTTGGGGGTGTTTTTCTGCTAAATAAACAGGACACCTTCACCACATTAAAGGGACGATGGACGGGGCCATGTACCGTCAAATCCTGGGTTAGAACCTTCTTCTTTCAGCCAGGGCATTAAAAATGGGTCGTGGATGGGTATTCCAGCATAGCAATGACCCAAAACACACAGCCAAGGCAAAAAAGGAGTGGTTCAAGAAGAAGCACATTAAGGTCCTGGAGTGGCCTAGCCAGTCTCCAGACCTTAATCCCATAGAAAATATGTGGAGGGAGCTGAAGGTTCGAGTTACCAAACATCAGCCTAGAAACCTTAATGACTTGGAGAGGATCTGCAAAGAGGAGTGGGACAAAATCCCTCCTGAGATGTGTGCAAACCTGGTGGCCGACTACAAGAAACGTCTGACCTCTGTGATTGCCAACAAGGGTTTTGCCACCAAGTACTAAGTCATGTTTTGCGAAGGGGTCAAATACTTATTTCACTCATTAAAATGCAAATCAATTTATAACTTTTTTAAAATGCGTTTTTCTTGATTTTTTTGTTGTTATTCTGTCTCTCACTGTTAAAATAAACGGACCATTAAAATTATAGACTGGTCATTTCTTTGTCAGTGGGCAAACGTACAAAATCAGCAGGGGATCAAATACTTTTTTCTCTCACTGTATCTGCCCAGCTTTATAAATTTGTTTAGAGTGGCTCTTTAAAGTGGTGTTAAATTCAAAAGCAAGCAGTTACTATATTACAGCTTACCAATTCTTAGATGAGATGGCTGCATCTTTCTTCTATTTTCATCCGGTGATCATCTGCTGATCCTGCCAGTCTGTTCTGCCCCTGGAAGATGTAAGTTGTGACGAAACATGTAGGGCGGAGCTAGGCATCGACGTCATTGCGCCCCACGTGATCCCGGAAACACAGATTACCGCTATGTGCTTATGTTGTACAGTGCTTGTTATTCATTGATTTTATGTAAGTAGCCACTTGGCATCCTTTTTTTTATTGCAATAAAAATCGGAATTACACTATTGCAGATCCCTCTCTCTTTATGTGGCACGAATCTCAATAAAGTGGCTGGTGCAAGGAGATTGATCCGACGGTTGAAGGGACAGGATTTGACTGGGGATATCTGCCTGCGCTTGTGACCTTACCTAGAGATAGGTGGTCATTTAGTTCTGGTAAGGACCCCCAAATATAGTGTGGTGTGGGTGTCCTCACAGCCCCTCCCCCCTCCCTTTCTCTTCTTCAACACCTGGTGGAAGGATCCCTATAGTGCTGCCTAAGGACATATGGACTTTTACACCTGTTTCACTGGAACTTACCCATAACCCCTTTTTTATCACTCATTGAACACATATACATTTTTTCTAGCACTTTTTTGCACTTTATGTCACAGAGGACTTTCTTATTTATTGGTATTGTTTATGTATTTATGGTACAAATATATGACTCATATTGAGCACCAATCAATGTTATTTGCACTTTATGTCACAGAGGAACTGTTTAAATTGCTCTGATTACTCATGAATTCAAGGTTATCTGTACACAACTCATGTGATATTTATGGTGTTTATTTAATTATGCCCACCTCATACACTTTACATAAGAAATCGTTTTTTTCAACAAATCTTTGACAGGGGTGCTTACAATGATCAGCTTTTATTTATTTGTATAAAACCTTTTGCCCGAAAAGGAATAAACTATTTGCTGTAGCTACTTATGGCCTCTTGCACACTGCAGTTTGAAAAAGCTCAGTACAGCCTTTTTTTCACTGATCTAAAATTCAGCCCGTTGTTTGCCTGTACACACAGGTGCGTATTCTTAAGTAAAAAAATATAGAAAAATCTGCATTCTCAGTCAGTATTTTCTACTGGTACATGCAAATGCATGCAAAAACGTGCATATGAGCCTAAATATTGATAGATTTTGCATAGAAATGTATTTTATGTGTGAACGCGCATACGCACAAATAGTCGCTAAACAAATGTCTGAAATTACGTCCACTAATGCTGATGTTCAAACATCAATATTATGTGCAAGAGGCCTATAAAGTGCTAGCTGGAGTTTAGCTCTAATTTGTTTAGTACAGTGGAACCTTGGTTCACGAGTAACGCGGTTAATGAGCATTTTGAAAGACGAGCATTTTTTTAAAAAAATCCTGACTCTGTTTGCAAGCGATGTCTCACAAAGCGAGCAGGATTAAGCCTCTGTGCATGCAATACCATATGTGGCCAGAGGTGCTGGGGCGCTGGTGAGACTCGGAGATCCTTGGAAGCATTGGGAAATACTCGGAAATACCAAAAGTGTAAACAGTTCCCGAGCATTTCCGAATGTTTTCGAGCATCTCTGAGGCTCACCACACCTCTGGCCACATACGGTATTGCATACACCAGCACCCCCATACCTATGGCCACATACTGCATAGACAAGCAGTCACTGTGGAACGAATTATCTGAGTTTCCATTGTTTCCTATGGGGAAACATGCTTTGATTTACAAATGATTTGGATTTCAAGCATTCTCCTGGAACAGATTATGCTCCTAATCCAAGGTTCCACTGTATATCTAAATCTGTTAGTGCATTTGACACTCCCCTCCTCACAGATTACCAAAGGTGCCCCTGTGCTCCTTCATCCAGAGTGGAGGCACTCTAATAGAGGAGGTGTGTTACAGGAGGGGAAAAAAAGCCTAAAGAAAGGATGCAGCCACCACATCTAATTACTGGTAAGTTGCAATATATACAATTTTTAGTTTTGGGTTTAATACACTTTAGATCACATGTCTTTCCATTTCGGTGTTGGGGTAGCCTAGTACGGGATGGGACATCTGGCAGTAGACTTGTCCCCTGGATAAGTTTCCTATTGAGACTCTTCTTCCTTGGCTGTCCTCTGTGTACACTAGATTTCACATAATTTGGGTTTTGATTTTTAACATATATAACGTTGAATGGTCATTAATCTACACCACCGACGTAGGAAAGAAATCCGAAAAAAAGGGGAGGACATTGTGTGGAGGAGATAATCTCACGGAGGTGAGACCTACTTCCTCGTGTCCCCGTGGAAACCATTAGACACTCCTCCCCTCACAGTTTACGTGATTGTCTAAATCTATATGTCACCTTGGAACCTAATCCTCGTATTAGACAAGGTCCTCTTACGAACTTTAGGTTTAGTAAACATTTAGTTTCGTACAAAGGGGTATCCTT
>BLSH010468666.1:1072041-1083031 GCA_018402905.1 Glandirana rugosa
CAAAGCAGCGGCATGTGAAATCTCTAATTTCTGCTATCTGTCCTCAGAGCAACAGCACAGACAGCAGTAGTAAAGTAATCTATCTCAGGATGCAGGATCAGGTCTTAAAATGTCTCAAATCTGTCCCTCAAGCTTTCAGCTTCCTTTCCCTACACTAACCCAAGGAGCATGTGACTGCAGCACTGTGACTCCAGCTTATAAAGAGGCTGGGTCACATGATGCACTGGCCAATCACAGCCATGCCATTAGTAGGCATGGCTGTGATGGCTTCTAAGGGCAAACCAGTGAAACGCTTGTTGATTGGCTGCCCTGCAGCTTCTCAACACGTGGAGTAAAATAGCAGAACCCCGGACCGAACCCGAACGATTTTTTAAATGTCCGGGTCCGTGCCACGGACACCCGAAAGTTCGGTACGGACCCGAACGTTACAGTCCGGGTTCGCTCAACACTAGTCTTCATATGTTTTTCCAGGCTGATCAGTTGAACCTCTTGAGGGCTTTCACCACCACCTGAATTTAACACAGGAAAACTTGAGGGGATTGATGGGTTGATTTACTGAAGGCAAATACACCATGCTCTTTGCAGATGGGCAAGGGCGTTTGCTACAGAACTTAGTAAATGAGGGGAAACTGCTGACTTCATCCAGAAAATGTGCGCAAAAATGCTGTTTTTGTTTTATTTCCCTTGCATATGATTCTGTATCTTTTGCAAAGTGAAGCTTCACCTAAGGCCCCTGATGACATCACTTATGACAAAACATGTTGGGCGGAGCTAGGACGCACACATGTCATCTTGGATGCTGGCCAGCCAACACTACTGTACAGAGCAGGATCCTGGTATCTATACTGTTGATGCTAATACATTGGCACAATGTGAGTGTTTTACTGTGTGTTTTAATAAGGTTTACCTTGCAGTTTTACACTATTGGGAGTGCTTCCCTTATGTTTGACTTTAGATGCAATATACACCTATTGGGAGAGTGCTAGGGGACTCCTTTGCTGCCCAGAAGGGTCTCTGTACCCAGTTTCTATGGATGCTTTTATTATAAGTGCATTATTCCGCTCACTGTATGAGGGTGTGCACAGGGGTGGCATGTTGCACTCACAATTTCTTAGTTTGGCACTGTGCAGGGGCGTAATGATAGGGGTTGCAGGGGTTGCAATTGCAACCAGGCCCCATGCTCCAGGGGGCCCATGTGCCTGGATAGGTGGGGTGGAGGGGGCGGATTTAGAGGAACCATTCTCCATTTTCCTCCTAATGGAGGAGTTTGGTTCCTCTATATGCTGGCCCGCCGCCCCTCCTATCCAGTTTAGTTGTCTTCTACTGTTTCCAGGGTCCATGCCCCCCCCCCCCCCCCACAGAGCTGCTGTCTTCCCCCCTCCTCTCTCCTGCCAGCTGCTGTAGAAGATGTGTCAGAACTTGTGAAAGGGTGCCGCTGCAGGACCGTAATAAAGGGACCCGTGATGGGAGTAAAGGGCCACAGGATCAGCGGGAAGAGGGAAGGGCCCTAGCCAGGGGTCAGGGGGACCCTTCATAATTTCTTGCACCAGGGCCCTGAAGGTTCTAGTTATGCCTCTGGCACTGTGTCTCATCTTACAGAGCAACTGTGAAGATTTGTATGGACTTTTGGACAGCTTTAGCTTGATTATAGCATCATTTTTTTTCACTGACATACAGTATGCACTGTCATATTCATGTCTATTAAATGGTATTGTATTTATTTACTCATATTGTTACACAGTAAGATTGTCTCATACTGAACTTTGCAATGTTCAAATTTTTCTATTGCCTACTTTTTTTGTAATGTGAGGTTAGAGCAGCACAATTTTTGTGTATTGTTTGTAGTATTGGGTATCAAAGTACTGCGCCTTTCTCTTAAAGCATTAGTTACCCCAACAGTTCATATTCCTGATATGTGGCTACTTTATACCATGTACTTGTATGAGAAAGTCTCCTGTTCTCTTTGTATTGCTTCCTTTGTGTGAAATCCCTGGTGTTCCTGCCAGTCCCCTTGCTTTCCTATTTTTAAAAAAACTGACCACACTAAGCAGGAGAGCAGTGTGGTCAGGTCTCTAGTTATGCTGGGAACTCAGCCTGCTCTCCTCCAATGATCAGACTTGTCCTGACACGCCCACACTACACAGCCATTTACTGGGAAGCTCAGTGTCCTGCTGCTTCTCCTTCTCCAAGCTCTTATGCAGCTGAGAACAGAGGGAATGTGATCACTTAGAAAAAAGGGAAAAGGTATTTATAATGTTTACATACTGTATATACAGTTGTATATAACAAAAGTGTAGCGCTCAAACTAGAAATTAGTGACAGTGAAAGGATAGGGCAGCTATCTGGGGTCAGTAACACCGAGGTGTTACTGACCCCAGATTGCTGCCCTATCCTTTTGGATTTTTTGATGTTTTATTCCCGTTTTTATGCCGGTTGTTTTTGTATCGATTTTACATCTATTTGGGACATTGTAAGTCCAATCTCTCAATAAAGCCCTTTACCGCAAGGTTTATGCTATGTGAGGCCTTTTTTCTTTTATATACTTCAATTTTTGTGCTGGAGTACACCTTCTAAGGATGTCCACATGATGACTCCCCCATAACCCCTCGTGAGATTCCCAAGCGATGCCGGACTGTGTGACGATTCCATTGGATCTCCAAGAAGCGTCTCCCTGCTCCATATATGTTCAGGCTTGAATATATGAGTTTCCATTCACTTGAATTCACTGTTCATTCTACTAAACTACCAACTTTATCCGAACATTGTTGACAAACAAATTTGCATTCATTTTGCACATCAATTATATTGGAACATTATCTGCACTTTTTGCACAATTTTTGTACTTTTGCACAATTTTCCACTTACTGTAATTTTTTCTGAACTTCTAAGGACTATCATATGTGATCTAATATAGATGATTTTTTCCCCCTCTGCACATTCTTCTAAATGCATAATTATTCATCACATGTGCCATACCATGGATGGATTTTGAGCTAATTTACTCTTTTTTTTGCAGTAGCACCTTAGTTGGTCCGTTTGATCTCAGGTCATTTACTTACTCGTCACTAATTTCTAGTTTGAGCGCTACACTTTTGTTATATATAGTATAGGTTATTTGCAACAAGTTTGGTTGTCGTGTGCCAGCTCAGCTATTTCTTTTCTGTTTTTTTCTGCCTTCTCACTCAGCGCGGTATTCACCCCATATTTTATATATACTGTTGTGCTCATAAGTTTACATACCCTGGATGAATTTATGATTTCTTGGCCATTTTTCAGAGAATATGAATAACACAAAAATATTTTTTTCACTCATGGTTAGTGTTTGGCTGAAGCCATTTATTATCAGTCAACTGTGTTTACTCTTTTTAAATCATAATGGCAACAGAAACTACCCAAATGACCCTGATAAAAAGTTTACATACCCTGGTGATTTTGGCTTGATAACATGCACACAAGTTGACACAAAGTGGTTTGAATGGCTATTAAAGGTAACCATCCTCACCTGTGATCTGTTTGCTTATAATTAATGTGTGTGTATAAAAGGTCATTGAGTTTCTGGACTCCTGACAGACCCTTGCATCTTTCATCCAGCGCTGCACTAACGTTTCTGGATTCTGAGTCATGGGGAAAGCAAATTAATTTTCAAAGAATCTGTGGGAAAAGGTAGTTGAACTGTATAAACAGTAAAGGGATATAAAAAGAGAATTGAGAATGCCCATCAGCAGTGTTCAAACTCTAATCAAGAAGTGGAAAATGAGGGGTTCTGTTGAAACCAAAAAACGGTCAGGTAGACCAACTAAAATTTCAGCCACCACTGCCATGAAAATTGTTTGGGATGCAAAGAAAAACCCACAAATAACTTCAGAACTCTGCAAACATGTGGTGTGGCTGTTTCAAGATGCACAATAGGGAGGCACTTGAGGAAAGATGAGCTGCATGGTCGAGTCGCCAGAAGAAAGCCATTGCTATGCAAATGCCACAAAGTATCCCACTTACAATACGCCAAACAGCACAGAGACAAGCCTCAAACCTTCTGGCACAAAGTCATTTAGAGTGATGAGACCAAAATTGAGCTTTTTGGCCACAACCATAAACCCTGCATTTGGAGAGGAGTCAACAAGGCCTGTGAAACATGGAGGTGGATCGCTGATGTTTTGGGGATGTGTGAGCTACAAAGGCACAGGGAATTTGGTCAAAATTGATGGCAAGATGAATGCAGTGTTATCAAAAAATACTGGAGGAACATTTGCATTCATCAGCCGGGAAGCTGCGCATGGGACATACTTGGACATTCCAACATGACAATGATCCAAAACACAAGGCCAAGTCGACCTGTCATTGGCTACAGCAGAATAAAGTGAAGGTTCTGGAGTGGCCATCTCAGTCTCCTGACCTCAATATCATTGAGCCACTCTGGGGAGATCTCAAACATGCAGTTCATGCAAGACAGCCCAAGAATTTCCAGGAATTGGAGGCTTTCTGCCAATAGGAATGGGCAGCTTTACCATCTGAGAAGATAAAGAGCCTCATCCACAAATACCACAAAAGAATTCAAGCTGTCATTGACATTAAAGGGGGTAATACACGGTATTAAGAACCAGGGTATGTAAACTTTTGATCAGGGTCATTTGGGTAGTTTCTGTCGTCATTATGATTTAAAAAGAGTGAACACAGTTGATTGATAATAAATGGCTTCACCATGAGTGAAAGAAAAGTTTTTGTGTTCTCTCATATTCTCTGAAAAATGGCCAAGAAATCATAAATTCTGCCAGGTTATGTAAACTTATGAGCACAACTGTACACTGTATATATACACACACAGGCATGTGTGTTGGAGCCTTGGGATGCACACCCTATTGCAATAGGCTGCACACACCAATGGGTGCTACATTTGCCGGATTCTAATGAGAAAGGTGGCAGGGTCTGCATCCCTTTAGACATGATTTCCCTTTGGGAGGATCTCAGCAAAAATTACATTTTTGTGGCAGGGGTTGCCTGAAATCGGCCTTGTATCATAGTGCATAGTATCTGGGAAAATTAGTGTGCCAATCACACAAGCAGGAGATGATGATTCTGGGGGACGTGCTGTACACCATCTATATACAGAACACCTCCAGGTTGCCATATTGCATTGCATTTTACAGAAAATTACAGATCTGCAGATTGAAAAGGAAAAGTAATTTTTAATAACATTCAATTACTATACGACTTTTGTATCAATTGTATATGCTATATTATTATTTTTTTTATTTGCTATTTTTTTAACATTAAAGTGGGGCTGTCAATCAAAAGGTAGGATCACCTACTTGTAGTACATTTTCTAGTAGTAGAAGCCGTAGAGCTCCTGGAGGAGTGGAGACACACTCCACAAGGTGGAGGGGGTGAGAAATTGGGGGGTTGGGTATAAAGGTGGGGTTATGGGGTTTAGAGGTTCTATATGTCACACCACATCGCTGGCCTCATTGTATATTTTTATATTTCAGAATCAAACATTTGTGTGCTAGTTCTGATTGGGTTAACACAGTGGTTCTCAACTCCGGTCCTCGGGACCCACCAACAGGCCAGATTTTAAGTATTACCTTGGGGAGATGCAGACTAGAACACTGCAATCACTGAGCAGCAAATGAGATCACCTGTGATGTATTTCAGTTATCCTGCAAACCTGGCCTGTTGGGGGGTCCCAAGGACGGGAGTTGAGAACCACTGGATTAACACAAACATCTATGTATTTTTCTTGTGTAGACAAGTACACCATTTTTTACTCTTTTTTCCATCAAGTGCGACAAACAGCCCCTTGAGGGTTCTCCAGTTGTTCTATGATGTCACAAGAGCAAAGGTTGACTAGTTATCTAGACAGAGCAGGAAATGAGCAGCCGACTGAATAGAAAGAATAAAGAAATAAAAGACCAAACTATTCTTACAATATACACGAATGCCACATAAAAAACAAGCTGGGCTGTGAACTTTGCCACGTGTTGCTGGTGAATGTCATCATGTCTGTCTTGTCAAATGTTTGTCTTTGTATACAGCAAAAAAAAAAAAAACAATTAATTTCAGTTATATTTGTCTTTCTTTCTCTTCATCAGTTTCTTTTTCTCTTTGTTTCTTTAGTACAATGCCACTGACTATCTTTGAAGAACAATGATGACACACCTGCTTTTAATATACACTATATTCCTAATATATATATATATATATATATATATATATATATATATATATATATATATACATTCATTATTTAACCACTTGCCTACTGGGCACCTTTACACCCTTCCTGCCCAGTCCAATTTTCAGCTTTTCACTTTGAATGACAATTGCGCAGTCATGCATCACTGTGACATTTTTATCATTTTTTTTTCACACAAATAGACCTTTCTTTTGGTGGTATTTAATCACTACTAGTTTCTTCATTTTATTTTATTTTTTGCTGAATAGACAAAATACCGAAAATTTTGAAGAAACAAAAACAAAACTTTTTCGTAATTTGTTATAACATTTTGCAAACAGGTCATTTTTATCTCTTTCACTGATGTGCACTGATGAGGCTGCACTGATGGGCACTGATAGGCTGCACTGATGAGGTGGCATTGATGGGCACTGATAGGCTGCACTGATGGACACTGTTGAGGTGGCACTGGTGGGCACTGATGAGGAGGCACTGATGAAGCTGCACTGATAGTCAGCACGGATAGGTGGCACTGAAGGGCACTGGTAGGCAGCACTGATAGGTGACACTGCTGGGCACTAATTGGCAGCACTGATGGACATTGATTGGCAGCACTGGTGGGTACAGATTGGCAGCACTGGTGGGCACAGATTGGCAACACTGGTGGCCACAGATTGGCAGCACTAGTGGGTACTGCTGGGACTGCACTGATAATCAGGTCACTGATAATTAGTACCCTTATTATCAGTGTAGATGTCCCTTGGCTCTCTCCTCCTCTTCTAATGCTGTCAGCATGAGGAAAGGCGTGCCGATAACCAGCATCTGTTTACCTCCGTGATCAGCCGTGATTGGACACAGCTGATCACATGGTAAAGAGCCGCTGATTGGCTTTTTACCTCAATCTGGGATCAGAAGTGTCTGGAGGACGCTACGCTCACAGAACTCGCCGCCCACGTCATATGATGGCATCCCAGAACTAGACAACGTCATTTGGCAAGTGGTTATCTTAAAGTGATATTAAATGCACTGTTTAAAGAAGAGGTCCAGCCCTCCCTCCAAAAATTAACAAGAATCTACAAATACTGTATTTGATTGATTGATTTCATTTTCTGATTGGCTCTCGGGTGCTGCCAACGCCTTTCGTAGTAAGGGAACCCGTCAGTGAAGGCTTTCAGCTTCACAGCCAGTTTCCCTACTGTGCATGCGTGAAGTATGCAGCACTTTCTAATTGGCTCTGCAGCGGAGGAAGGAGCAGGGGGGCCGGACTTCCAGTGATGAAGTCTCCCGGGAGTGGGGATGGGTACCCGCTCCCCCTTCCCCTCTGAAAGGTGCTAAATGTGGCACCGGGGGGGGGGGGGAGTAAACAAGCGTAGCTTCCCCTTTTGGGGAACATCTGCAGTAAGTACCTTTTTTCCTAATCGATATACGGCTGTCACATGACCCAGTTCTTTTCCAGCCTGTCTGCAGGGAAACATAAGCAGGGGGAGCCTCTAGTCCTCTGCTGGTCAAATGTTCAAAATAATAAAACAGCCTTTGGGATACAAAGTAAAAATAAATAATTAATATCAATAAAATGTTTTAAATTGTCATACAAATATATATTTAAAATCAAATCTTTATTATTTTGTGGAAATAACATGGTGTGGGCGGATTTCTGCCAGTCACAGGCTGTGTCACTCCCCTCCAGCCTGTGTCTTAGAATAACAGGAAAGTGAAGCCTCCATCAATCTACATGTAATATCCCGCTCCCATTATGTTTAGCTGGTTATTGAGCATGGAGGAGGAGGGAGGGAAGTGGGCTGTCATTTACCACTGTGTATACACCCACATGTGTGACTCTATAGCCACACGGGCTGCTCAGATGTGATTGGAAGGAAATTTTTAGGGTAGAAATGCACTAAAAACAGCATGTGCAGAGTTGCCACCACAGCTGCAAAATCCTGAGCGGAATTGGGGACCTGGACAGAAGGTGGAGATAGACAGCAGTAGGATCAACCAGGTTTTTGCAGAATACATAAAATGACTCTCATATTGACTGAGTGAGTATGAACAGCATTTATTGATGCAGGTTTAGTGACACTTTAATAGTTTTGCATGGTACATCAAGAAAGTAGTGCCACAGTAGGGTGTATTTATAAAACAATTCAAATAGCTAGTTGTCCTGCATGTACATTTCTCCTGTGTGAATGAGGCAGAAATTGAATGTTATTAGTCTATTTTCCGATTCCGGACATGCTAGCTGGTCCCTCGAGCCTCCCGGTGGGACAGGAGAGCCCGGGCAGAGCGGCGGAAGGCGGTGGTGGGTAGGGAGTCCCCTCCTACTGCTTATTATAACAATCGAGTGGCTGCTTAGCCGCATCAGTTATTATTACAAGAAAGCCGATTGTCAGCTCAAAAAAATGGTACGTATGCGTTTGCTTTTTGCACGCGAGCACGGAGGGATGGGGTGTTTTTCTTATTTATTTTTTTTAAACTGTTTCTTTACATTTTTTTTATTGCTGTCAGAAGGAATAGGCAGTGACAGGTACTTTTCTGCACTTGAAAGTATTAAAAATGCCAAGATCTGCGTTTTTGAATACTTTGAATTTTTTTTTAAACGGCGCCATTGGCTGCCGGGTCAATCGGAAGTGACCTTGTGGTGACGCTTCCAGGTTACTACATCCAAAACCAATTCAAAGCCAATTCTGGCTTTGTTTGGGTCTCCGGCCAGCCTGCGGACATGTCAGCTGTTGGCTCGGGGTCTCCCGGTGAAACGAGAGAGCCCGGGCAGTGCGGCAGAAGGTGGCGGGTGGAGGGTGGATGTCCCCTCCCGCTGCTTATAATAACGATCGAGCGGCTGTTTAGCTGCATCAGTTATTACAAGAAAGCAGGGCGTTGACTTTAAAAACCGATACTGGGGTGCTGCCTGCATCACTCCTGTACAACCACTTGAAGCAGAATGTAGACATGTGCAGTTTGTTTCATTCCGAATACATATTCAGACTCATTTTTCATTATTCAGTGATTCAGATATGTCCAAATACCCGAATTATACTATAAACAAAGTTTACCGAATGCTCCGAATAACGAAACGCAATTCATGCGAATATCCAAAATTCAAATCAAATTTTACATTGAATTCCAGTCGGATTCAAACTGTAAACATATTTCTGAAATCAAAGACTGTGTGCGTTATTAGAGTACCATTTCAAAATAATGCTGACCAGAGCACTTTTTGCAATTTGGCACTGCGTCGCTGTTACTGACAATTGCGCGGTCGTTGACATTGTACCCAATCAAAATTGACGTCCTTATTTTGCCACAAATAGAGCTCTCTTTTGGTGGTATTTGATCCCCTCTGCGGTTTTTATTTTTTGCGCTATAAACAAGCAAAGAGCGACAATTTTGAAAAGACCCCAATTTTTTTTACTTTTTGCTATAATACATATCCAAAAAAATATAAAAAACACATTTATTCATCAGTTTAGGCTGATATGTATTCTTTCTCATATTTTTGGTTAAAAAAAATCGCAATTAGTGTATATTGATTGGTTTGCGCAAAAGTTATAGAGCCTACAAACTATGAGAATTGATTTATGGCATTTTTATTTTATTTTTTTACTAGTAATGGCGGCAATCTGCAATTTTTAGCGGGACTGCGATATTGAGGGAGACATATCGGACACTTTTGACACTTTTTTGGGAGCACTGACATGTATACAGTGATCAGAGCTTTAACCACTTGCCGACCGCAGTCTGACGGCGACAGAGTGGCGGCTGCGATAACTAGTGCTGTGAGCGCGCACCGCCGGAGGCGCGCTCGCATGCTCACTGTGTCCAGGGGGGGGCTAGGGAGCGGGTGCGGCGGACTCGATCCCGCCGGCTACCCGCGATGGCCCCCCCGCAGTGAAAGAACGGAGGTCCGTGTAAGTAAACACGGATCTCCGTTCTGTTGAAGGGGGAAGGGTGGTCATCACAGGAGTCCTCTATATGGAAGCTGTGATCATCCCCTTTCCCCAGCCAGGGCAGTTAGAACACGCCCAGGGAACACAGTTAACCCTTAGAGCGCCCCCTGCATGTTAACCCCATCACTGCCAATGGCATTTACAAAGTAATCAGTGCATTTTTATAGTACTGATTGCTGTATAAATGCCAATATTCCCAAAAAAGTGTCAAAATGGTCCAACATGTCCGCTGCAATATTGCAGTACCGCTAAAAATCGCAGATCGCTGCCATTACTAGTAAAAAAATAAAAATAAATAAAAACCCCAGCAATGAATTCTCATCGTCCGTAAACGCGGCAACTTTTGCGCAAACCAATCAATAAACGCCGAATTCAATTTTTTTTTACCAAAAATACGAGGAAGAATATAAATTGGCCAAAACCGATGGAAAAAAATGTTTTTTTATATTTTTTTTTTGGATTTGTATTTTAGCAAAAAGTAAGAAATTTGTTTTTTTTGTTTAGGTTTTTTTTTTATATTTTTTTGTAAAAAAAGGTAGCCAAAACCGGTTAAATATAAGAAGGAGCATAAAAACCATTTTTTTTTAACTTAAGCCGCAAATAACTAACCAAACGCGTTTTCAACGGCGCAAATGCCTGCTACTCTTAAGTAACGACCCCAAAAATAAATAAAAATAAAAAAATGATCATTACCGTCGCTAGACGCTAAAAATCGCCATGACGTTATAACGTCGCCTGTACAACCTGGTAAAACTGTGAAAAAACCCTTATAACCGTAAATATGTCGTTAGTCATGATATTTTTACGTGACTAATGAAACATTTACGGTAACCGTCACTACCCCAATTGTACGTCCCCCGCGAGATTCCCAATTGAC
>BLSH010468666.1:1092979-1102979 GCA_018402905.1 Glandirana rugosa
ACTCAAAGCAGCGGTATTTGAAATCTCTAATTTCTGCTATCTGTCCTCAGAGCAACAGCACAGACAGCAGTAGTAAAGTAATCTATCTCAGGATGCAGGATCAGGTCTTAAAATGTCTCAAATCTGTCCCTCACGCAGTCAGCTACCTTTCCCTACACTAACCCAAGGAGCATGTGACTGCAGCACTGTGACTCCAGCTTATAAAGAGGCTGGGTCACATGATGCACTGGCCAATCACAGCCATGCCATTAGTAGGCATGGCTGTGATGGCTTCTAAGGGCAAACCAGTGAAACACTTGTTGATTGGCTGCCCTGCAGCTTCTCAACACGTGGAGTAAAATAGCAGAACCCCGGACCGAACCCGAACGATTTTTGAAATGTCCGGGTCTGGGTCCGTGCCACGGACACCCGAAAGTTCGGTACGGACCCGAACGTTACAGTCCGGGTTCGCTCAACACTAATTATGGAATGAAAAAAAAAAGGACCCGTCTATGGTATGACGTCCTACGGCTAATTCCAGTTAACGGTGGTTTAATAGGAATTGGTGGAAATAGGGGTGTCAGTGTAAAATTTGGTATTGTCCTCTAGCCGGTGTTCTGCAGCTGAGGACCTTCCAAGTGGTTCTGCAGATACAAATTTTGTGATGGTTCGGTGTTGCCTCCAAGGATCGGCAACCTGAGGTCTTTATTGTTATTGTTCTATATTTCTGTTATAAGGAATGTTGATATGTTGTTTATTAATAAATACGGCCCATTTTCACTCCAAAAGCGCGTTGGTCGTATCATTCCATTGTTAAGTGGGAAGTGGGGGTTCTGGGCTGTAGAGGACTATGGGAGCTCATTTAGCACTACCTCTGTTATGCCTTAGTCATGCGTATAGATCTATGTTTGTCCCAAGCATGTTTGAAGCCATTTAAGCTATGACCAAACTAAGGCCAGTCTGCTTGAAACGCATCAGTAGGTCTGAGATATCAGATTTTAACCGCTTCCGGACTGCCCCACACATATACTGTATTCTGCAGCAGGGCGGCCCTTCAGCGCGAAATCACGTACCAGTATGTGATTTCTTTCTTCAGGTCGGGGGCACACATGCGAGCTGCCAGCGACCTGCTCCCACTGTGATTGGACACAGCGGGAGCCAATCAGCAGGTCCAGCAGACCCACTGTCCGTCAGGACCCACCGATCATTCCCGAGACAGACAGAACGGCAGTAAACAAGGCACATTGCCATTCTGTTAGAGGGGAAGATGGATATCCTGTGTTTTTGCTAAGCAGGAACACGGATCTCTGTCTTCCCCCATTCAAAGCATCTCCCACAGTTAGCAAGCACTCCCTAGGAACACATTTACCCCTATGATAACCCCTGATGTTAACCCTTTCCCTGAGAGTGTCGTTAGTACAGTGGCAGTGCATTTTTTTTAGCACCGATCACTGGATTATTGTCACTGGTCCCCAAAAAGTATCACTTAGTGTCAGACTTGTCTGCCGCAATGTCGCAGTCCCGCAAAAAATTGGTGATCGGCACCAGTGCTGGGAGGGGCAAACAAAACAACCTGAAATCCCCCCTCCAGCTCCTCCCCCGGGTGGTACTCTGCGCCCCGAGCGCACCCTTTTTTGAAGCCAATTAGAGCCCCAGGCTCTAATCATGTGGTTCCAAGAAAAAAAAACCCATTGGAATCCATGTGTCCACGGTGCCCTTCATGTAGATTAGGGGGACAGCGCCCCTGCATCCATAATGGAGCAGCCGCTACTGATAGCCGCCATTACTAGTAAAAAAAAAAAAAAAATTCCATGAATTTATCTCATAGTTTGTAGACGGTATAACTTTTACGCAAACCAATCAATATACGCTTATTGGGATTTTTTTTCTACCAAAAACATGTAACAGAATACATATTGGGCTAAATTGATGAAGACATTTGATTTTTTTACATTTTTTTTTATTGGATGTGTTTTATAGCAGAAAGTAAAAAATAGTGTTTTTCTTTTTTCAAAATTGTTGGTCTTTTTTTGTTTATAGCACAAAAAATAAAACCGCAGAGGTGGTCAAATATCACCAAAAGAAAACTCTATTTGTGGGAAAAAAGGACATACATTTTATTTGGGTACAACGTTGCAAGACCGCGCAATTGTCAGTTAACCACTTCAGCCCCGGAAGGTTTTGCAGCTTTAGGACCAGAGCACTTTTTGCGATTCGGCGCTGCGTCGCTTTAACTGACAATTGCGCGGTCGTGCGACGTTGTACCCAAACCGAAATTTGCGTCCTTTTTTTCCCCACAAATAGAGCTTTCTTTTGGTGGTATTTGATCACCTCTGCGTCATTTCTGATCGCCGCTATAAACAAAAGAAGAGCGACCATTTTGCAAAAAAATCCAAATTTCTTACTTTTTGCTAAAATTCAAATCCAAAAAAAAAATATAAAAAAACATTTTTTTCACCGTTTTTGGCCGATTTATATAATTCCTCATATTTGCAATAAAAAAAATTGCAATCGGCGTTTATTGATTGGTTTGCGCAAAAGTGGCTGCGTTTACGGATGGTGAGAATTAATTTCTGGGGTTTTTATTTTTTTTTTATTTTTTACTAGTAATGGCGGCGATCTGCGATTTTTAGCGGTAATGCGATATTGAGGGGGACATGTCGAACCATTTTGACACTTTTTTGGGACCAATGACATTTATTCAGCGATCAGAAATTTAAATGTCCACTGATTACTGTATAAATGTCATTGGCAGTGAAGGGGTTAACCTGCAGGGGGAGAGCTAGGGGTTAATAGTGTTCCCTGGGTGTGTTCTTACTGTGGGGGGGTTGGGCTAACATGGGCATGAGAGATCTAACTGATCCCAGTGACAGGGATCAGTAGATCTCTCATGCCCCACTGACAGGGCGGGGAACCGCCGTGTTTACATCGGCGGTTCCCCGTTCTTTCTCTGTTGCCGCTCATCGCGGCTCGCCGGCGGACATCGGGTCCGCCCGAGCCGCGGGCACACTCCCCAGGAGTGTGGCGGGTGCGCGCGCGCGCCGCCGGAGCGCGCGCGCCCCCTGGTGGCCAAATGCGAATCGCCGTTTATTTACGGCAATTCGCGCAGCGCTCCCCCACTGCCTCCGTGAAAAGACGGCGCGCGGTGGGGAAGCGGTTAAAATAACGCAGTGCCGGACCGCAAAAAATGGCCTCATCATGAACGGGGGTAAATCTTCCAGAGCTGAAGTGGTTAACCTGATGGGTCAATAAATTATTGTACTATTGGAAGATCCTGCCATGGTGCCAACCTTTTTTGGATACATTTGCTATTAAATGGCTGACTGGGGCGACAGTCTGAGCACCGGCGTCCCTCACTTTTGAGATTGGGTGAATGGGATCATTTTGGTATTACACAAGGTACAGGCAAGTGAGAAGCTACCGCAATAGGGGAGGGGCCTGCAATGCCATGGTTTATAAGCAGTAAAGGGCATCCAGCTGCTGACCAAGCTCCCAGCTTTGTCGCTGCAGAGGTGCTCACCTCCTCCTGGATGAACAGTGAAGACACAAGTAAGGTGCTGTCCGGGTACAAAATAAAAAAATCTAGATAACTAGATATGTAAGGCTCCAAAAGCAGCTTGCTAAATGTTGTGATGCCAATTCTCATAATATGTATGTGTCAAAGCAGCAATATGGATCAAACAAATAATTGCAACATGAAACAGCAAATAAAGTGCAATATGGAACAGCAAATTTTTAAACATGCATGTTCCTATAAGAAACAGTAGATAACGTGCCAGAGAGTGCAATATGGTACAGCATTCAATGAATTGCGGAAGTGTTACTAAACCCAGGACCCTGCATTCACTATATCTGGTCTCCCACAGTACACAGAACATGGAAATGCATTTATTTTAGTAAGTAAAACCTGCTAAATACCTTTTCTCATCAGCAGTATATAGCAGTCTGGTAATTTCTATCATTGTCTGGTTAAAGCTTGTAGGAGGAGTTTTCTGTCTGTCCTATGAGGCTTCAAAATTACTGACCCTCTGCCTGCACAGTGCTGATTGGCCCTGTGCTGATCACCTGCACTCTCCCAAGAAGAAAGAAAAACTCTCTAGCAATACACACCAAACTGAGCTTGTGCAGCCTGACTCCATAGACTGTTATCAGGAAATTATTAGGGGACAGTGGAAGAAGGGGAGGATCAGAGAAGCCAGGACCAAACAACCTTTTTACACAATGCGGAGGATTAACTCCTTAGGTTCCACAGCGAGTATAACAAGCTTGCTTTACTGCATAGGTGGTCAACCTGTGGCCCTCCAGCTGTTGCGGAACTACAAGTCCCATCATGCCTCTGCCTGTGGGAGTCATGCTTGTAACTTTCAACCTTTCAGTGCCTTATGGGACTTGTAGTTCTGCAACACCCGGAGGGCCACTGGTTGAGAACCCATGCTTTACTGCATATACAGACTGATTTTACTGTTGTAGGTTTAATAACACTTGCCTAAAAGTATCAACCAATGCACAAAACAAACTTGGTACATATATAAATGTCCTTATGTCATAAATGAAAAGGAGTTTGTGAAGTCCATAGTGAGAACAAAGACCATCAGCATGCGTTCTTCCAACTCACAAAAGCGCATAAGATGTTAACACGGGCTTTGCGGTCAGCAAGGAAAACAATGGTCGTCAATCCCAATGGAATGCCAGGAAAGAAATACAAACCTTCATCGTGAAGTCCATAATAAACATCAGAGTTTATTAAAATGTTACAGGCTTCACTGACAAGCTTCACAGCAGGGTGGATCAGAAGGCTGAGTGTAGAGCAGGGAGCATAAATGGAGCTCGATGGCCAAAGCTGGTGCCAAGAGTAGCCGCGCTCCTACGTGTTTCGTCAGCAGTGACGTCTTCTGGGGGGATGGGCCACACACCAGGTACAGACTAGTCGGTGAGGTGGGACACATTACTGCACAGGGGTAGTTGCTATCACTAACTTATTGGCAGGGTAGGTTGTGTTGTTTACTGAGCATCAGCTATCTTTGATGCTTGATTAAAATGACGACTTCTATTAACTATTTCGCTACCAGTTACGTACATCGTACCGATCGGACAGCGGGGGATTATACACGCATTCCCAATGGCTACAGCCACCACCAAGATTGTGTGTAAAACTGACAAGCAGACTCTTGCCTGTCAGATGGAAGCATTCAGGCTGCAGCACTGCCGCCCAATCGCTTCCACCCACACCTGGTAACAGCGCCAGCGTGGTAAAACAATAAATAAATAAAGTAAAACTTTTTTTTTTTATTTAAATCTAAAGTTACACCCAAGCACATAAAATCTCCCCCCCAAAAATGTTCGAGCCCCGCCTCCACGTATACACACGTACAAATGTAAAAGCAATCGTCGGGGGGCGTCTAGGCATGAATACGCCAATTGTGATACACATATTGCCGTACACACCGGAGTGAGAGCAATAATTCTACCACAAGACCTCCTCCGTAACACTGAACGGAAACCTATAGGGGACTTTTGGAAAATATAGGGTACTAAAGTTTACGGGCGCACACAAATTTAACGTTTGACATGTTGGGTATCTATTTACTTTTTACAAACGTCTTTACAAAGACCTTTGCGGTTATATGGTGGGACATAAAAAAATTGGAACTACCACTATTTTATTCTTTAGGGTGTCTGCTCTCAGAAAATACATAATGTTTAAGGCCTTCAGACCTAAAATGATATTTTAACCATGTGAGCACAAAGCGCAAATTCGCTCTGGCAGCAAAAGGGTTAAAGTGTACCCTTATTGCAATGTTAATTTAAAGCAGAACTCCAGCCAGAAATAGCAAGTTAGGAAAAAAAAAAGATAAAATGACAAAGACAGCCTTTGTTTCAATATTTAGCTTCAATCCAGAAATAGCCCTTCTTTCCACTAGATGTCCTCGGTCTGATGGCCAGCATTATTTAACTTTCTTATTCTGAGCCCAGGTCATCCTGGGCTGGACAGCCTATGACTGGACAGTGAAAGGAGAAGCAGCACAGTAAGGAACTCATCTCTCTGGCATGCTGGTTTCTCCTATCAGCATGCTTCTTGTCAGCGCATGAACTGATTGGCCCCTTGTACTGCTCCTTCCGGCCAGGCTCCAGATCTGCTATACAGGGACGGCAATAATCTGATACCACGTCAGATTCAGGTACTTACACTACTAGCAAGAAAAAAAAAAAAACGACAAAAAAAAAACATTTATCGATGTATTAATGGTTACAGAGCTGCATTAATTTAAAAAAAATGTTTTTGCTGCAACACCCACTTTCAATGCAGAGCTGTTTTACACACACTGCAACTACATTTTTAAGCAGTTTTAAATGACAATTTTACTGTTATTTATTTTCCATTCTTTCTTTTAAAAAAAAAAACACGCTAGGGTTCAAAATCATAAAGGTAATCATCAGCTGCTAGCACTATTCACTAAAACTCAGCACCCGAATATCATTGTACATAAGTGCAGCGCTACAAAATATTGAACAGGCGAATAATATAAGTGCAAAAATTAGTGAACAAACACTATATTACCAAAAGTATTGGGACACCTGCCTTTACATGAATTTTAATGGCATCCCAGTCTTAGTCCGTAGGGTTCAATATTAAGTTGGCGCACCCTTTGCAGCTATAACATCTTCAACTCTTCTGGGAAGGCTGTCCACAAGGTTTAGGAGTGTCTATGGGAATGTTTGACCATTCTTCCAGATGCGCATTTGTGAGGTCAGGCACTGATGTTGGATGAGAAGGCCTGACTCGAAGTCTTCGCTCTAATTCATCCCAAAGGTGTTCTATCGGGTTAAGGACAGGACTCTGTGAAGGCCAGTCAAGTTCCTCCACACAAAACTCGCTCATTCATGTCTTTATGGACCTAGTTTTGTGCACTGGTCCACATCATTTGGTGGAGGGGGGATTATGGTGTGGGGTTGATTTTCAGGGGCTGGGCTTGGCCCCTTAGTTCCAGTGAAGGGAACTCTTAAGCATACCAAGACATTTTGGACAATTTCATGCTCCCAACTTTGTAGGAACAGTTTGGGGATTGCCCCTTCCTGTTCCAACATGACTGCAAAGCAAGGTCCTGATCTCAACCCAATACGCGTTACGTCACACCCACTAATGTCCTAAGGAATTATCCAAATATATATATATAAAATACCCCCTGTAATTTTCAAGCCATCTATGCTCAAGTTGCTGCATTGAAGGGTAGGGGAGTAAATAAATACATACAGAATATAAATATATAAAAATTATATAAATAAAAAAATTACAATTACAATTTTTTTTAAAGCAATCCCATCACCCCCTGTACACACCACTTATAAAAAGTGCACTTGGGGTGAGCACGGGTATGTACATCAATGTCACCACACATGTGAGGTATCGTTGTGAACGTCAGAGTAATAATTCTAGGGCCATAATTCACAGTTAATACTAAACAGAGGATTTTGGGTACAATGGTTTTTTGCGATTCCATGGGCGTGCACAATATTAAGGCTTGACATGTTTGGTATCTATTTAGTCAATATAACCCATTTGTTTATATTTTACAAAAAAAAACGGTATATTGTGTTTTTTTTTTTTTTGCTCTAAACAGCGCAAATATCTTGCAACATAAAACATTTTTGCAACATAAAAATTGCAACTACCACAATTTTATTCTCCAGGGTTTCTGCTTTCAGAAAATATATACTTTTTTTTGTGGTTGGGGGGTACAGTAATTTCTAGCAAAAAATGCTGACTTTGAAAGTTGTACAAAAAAATAGAAAGTTGCTCCCATAGACAGGCGGTTAACTACACAGAAGAATAACATATCTGAGATTTATTCCCTATTGGAATTTTGGTCACTATCACATGCACAGTGACAAATGTTTTTTATCATAATGTAACATTGTTAGTTTGATGGCCATTTAGCACATTGACAATTGAAGCACTCTTTGGACAACTGGATATAAAGAGCTCCTAGTACAGTATATTACCAACTCTGCCCTGCAAGTGTCAGTGGAAATGTAGAGTTTGCATCTTAGCGATTAATTAGTAACCTGCAAGAGTTAGCATGGTGAAGGAAGAAGTGGAAATGTCTCCAGTCACATGGGAGCTGAAGACTGCATCATGTGCCTTCCTCGTGGGCTGAAGACAATAGGAGGTCATTTGGTTTGCTGTAGAGGGGGTCAAGGCAGGTAGTGAGCAGGAGAAGGTAAAAAAAAAAAAAGTAGGATATTCAAATGTATTTGGTTTCCCTTCCAAACACAAATACTCATTAAATACCATAGCTTTTGTACAGTGCAGGATGCAAATGCATTTTAGATTTTTTTTTTTTTGCTTCATTCAGAATTTTGCCAATAGCCGTCTGCAACCTTCAGAAGTCGATGAACGTTATCTTTTTTTCTTCTAATGCTTTCTTTCGCTGGAAACTTTTGAGGGTCTTATCAGAAGCTTTGGATGCCATTTTGCATACTTCCTGAGAGGGCGCTATAGATTTGACTTGAGACCAAACCTGTTACAGTTTGTGCTTTTTTTCTCTTATTTTATTGATGATTGTGTTTTTTTTTTTTTTTTGTTATCAATAATTAGTGCAAAGTCAGTGGGTGTTTCTTACACCAAATAACATTTTATGTTGGCTCGTAAAAGTTAGCCTGGGAGAATTACATTTGGCAAGCATTTACCAAATGTGTAAGGAGAGTTTTGGGGTATCAGCAGAGCTTTTGTCTGTAGTCTCTCCTAAAAAAAAGTTACCCAAACTCACCCACCCAAAAAAACCCTAAGGCCTCATACACAGGGACGTCTTTTGCAGCTCTCCATGTTAGTCAATGGCCCCATAAAAACGTCAGCGTTTTTGAGCTGTAGAGGGCGTCGGCGTTAGTGAGCTGAAAGTAGAACCCACGGCCATCGCATTCTGAGGCTGTAACGTTTTGGCATTTTTTTACAAACAAGCGCCAACTAATATTGTACCGGCGTTTTTTGACGCCAACGTTTTTAGGTTGAAAAATAGCAGAGGGATGATTTTTTTTTAAAAACGCCTATTGACGCCGACGCTCACTTGCGCTCATTAACGCCAATGCATAACGCCGAAAAACGCAGATTTTTTTTCCTTGACGTCGGGCCTGACATTTTGTTTATTTTTAAAGATACGCCCATGTGTATGAGGCCTAAAATGTTCCTCGTAAATCAACCATCAGTCACAATACCCACAGCCTTCCAACTCACTGAAATAAAAAGTCAGATGAACCCAATGGTGTGTAGTGCCCTCCTAGTTTGGGTACTGGTGAGTGTTTATGCTTTTTGGCTCTGCTTAACAGGAGGGCAGATAGGTAAATTTATATGCTGTCTGCTTATCAGAAAGCCTGATTTGAGTAAAGGTCGGCTCTGTGTGGCTCAGTGTGGCCTTACAACAAAATCTTATTCCTTATCACATGACTGGGATGTCTGGACCCTCTTATTACTTTGGAATTCCCAATGCCGACTTGAGATCATGGCCATGGAGTGTTCAGGGTCAGGCTCTTTACACCCCAATATCATTTTCCCCACATTTTTCCATTCATTTACAAATGAGGAGTCTGTGATCTATATATACCCTATTAGGATGTCAGTTGTCTATGCGCCTTCAGTTTTTAGGATTATTTGTTTGTAATGACAAGAGCTGGATGAGCTCAGCTACTGGGATGTGGATTTGGAATCCTTATATACTGAATAAAGGTTCTATATTTGTTCATGGTGTTTTATGACTGTCACAGTGTGTGATAGACAGTAAGGAGCCTGATGTTCACTTACTGATATTTCTCCCTGTTTAGCAGGAAGAAGGTCAGCTGGATGAAAAAGATCATGAAAGGAGAATAAATATGAAAGTTTCCAAAACAGTCTCAAAATAAAGTGCGTTATCAGTGCTGACCACCGCTTCCTAAAATCTCAATATTCTATGGAAAATGCCACCACTTTTCTGCTCTTGTAGAATGGAAATTGTTATTCAGAGTCTAATGTAAAAATGACTCAATGCCTCTC
>BLSH010468666.1:1107979-1119258 GCA_018402905.1 Glandirana rugosa
TGATTGGAGGAAAGGCACACACCCCTGTGCTCATAGATAGAGACTTTCAGCTCTCTCTATTGTATTATCCAGAGCTCTGCTAATCTATTTATACCTCCCCAACACAAAACTCCGGCTGCTCTTATCATAATGTAACGGAAACTTGTCAGGCTGATAACACAGGAATGGTGCAGGACAGAGCTACAGGACACTAGGCTTTGAAGAGAGATAAGAACACCCTGCAGATAGATGTGCCCAGCTCAAATTTCATGAATCGGGTTTACATCCACCTTAAGCCAAAAGTGATTTAAGCCTCATACACACGGACGTTTTTGCAGCTGCGTTTTTGAGCTTTTTTCACAGCTTAAAAACGCCTCTCCATGTTATTCAATGGCCTCATACACACACAGAAGTTTTTGAGCTGTAAGTGGAATAGGCGTTTTTAAGCTGTAAAAACCCACGACCAGCGTGTTCTGCGGCTCCAGCTTTAGAGCTGTTTTAACGCAGATGCCGGAAAAAGCCCAAAAGTGGCTTAACGTTGTATACAGAGTGTTAAGCCTTGTCAGGCGTTTCTCTGTCTCCATTCAAAATCAGTCGTACCAGAAGCCAGATCTTGATGATCCGACTTGCGGTCCGACTTATGTGCTGAGGACCTTGAAGGGTAACCCCCGCCAAAATGAAAAATAAAAACTGCATGGGGTCCCCCCCCAAAGAGATACCAAAATCGCGTGGGCCCCCCAAAATCCATACCAGAACATTATCCGAGCATGCAGCCCTGCAGGTCAGGGAAGGGGGGGCGAACGCCTCCTGGACCATACCAGGCCGCATGCCCTCAACATGGTGGGTGGGTCAAGGGCCTCTCACCCCTGGCCGGTGGTTGTTGGAGTCTGCGGACGAGGACTTATTGGAATCTGGAAGCCTCTTTAATAAGGGGGCCCCCAGATCCCAGCCCCCACCCTATGTGAATGAGTATGGGGTACCCATTCACCTAAAAAAAGTGTCAAAAATAAACACACTACACAAGTTTTTAAAGTATTTTATTAAATCAGCTCCGGCGTCTTCTCCCTCTCCGGCTCTTTTCCCTCCTCCAGCAATGTCTTCTCCCTCTCCGGTTCTTTTCCTCTCTGCGCTGCCTTCTCTTCTCCCGGGTCTTCTGTCTTCTCTCTCTTTTTCCGGGCTTTCTCCGCTGTCTTCTCCCTCTGTTCATCTTCCGATGTTAACTTGACGCAATCTCCCATTGTAATGCTGGCTCCGCTGTGTACAAGGACATATATTGGCATGGGGCAGGGCCATCCGCTGATGTCATCTGGAGGCCCGCCCCCTTGTGATGCCACTGTCCCCATCATGCCCGGTGGTGATGTCACAAGGGGGCAGGGCCTCCAGATGACATCAGTGGGTGGCCCTGCCCCATGCCAATATAAGTCCTTGCACACAGCGGAGCCAGCATTACACCAGGAAATCGTGTCAACACTGTAAGATGAACAGAGGGAGAAGACAGTGGAGAAGACCCATCAAAAAAGCGAGAAGACAGAAGACCCGGCAAAAGAGCGAGAAGACACAAGACCCAGCAGAAGAGGGAGAAGAGAAGACAGCGCAGAGAGATGAAGAACCAGGAGGGAGAAGAGCCGGAGAGGGAGAAGATGTCGGAGATGATTTAATAAAATACTTTAAAAAGCTGTGTAGTGTGTTTTCTTTTTACACTTTTTTTTTTTAGGCGAATGGGTAGGGGCACAATGTACCCCATATTCATTCACAAAGGGTGGGGAGCTGGGACCTGGGAGCCCCCTTGTTAAAGGGGGCTTCCAGATTCCGATAAGCCCTCACCTGCAGACCCCGCCAACCACCGGCTAGGGTTGTCAGGAAGAGGCCCTTGTCCTCATCATCATGGAGACACACGTGGTTTTGGGTGGGGGGCGCAGGGCCCCCCTGTCCCAAAGCACCAACCCCCCCCACCTTGAGGGCATGCGGCTTGGTATGGTCCAGGAGGGGGGTGCTTGCTCGTCCCCTCCTTTCCTGACCTGCTGGGCTGCGTGCTCGGATAAGGGTCTGGTATGGATTTTGGGGGGGACACCACAGCATTTTTTTTGGGCATGGGGGTTCCCCTTAAAATCCATATCAGACCGGTACATCTGGTACCTCTTGGGGGTAACCCCACGCAATTTTTTTTTAAATTTTGGCGGGGGGTTCCTCTTCAAGATCCTCAGTACACAAGTTGCGCCGCAAGTCGGATAATCATGATGCGACGTCTGGTGTGACGTCTATTCAAATCAATGAGCCATTGATTTTGAATAGAGACAGAGAAACGCGGCTAAAGGCTAACGTGGATAAATGTGCATTGACGCCAATGCAAGATGCTGATAAAATCGTGTTTTTAACAGGGTTTTTTTCCTGGCATCAGTATTAGCTTTACAGCTAGTTTTTCATAATGCCCATGTGTATGAAACATTAAAGAGTCATTGTAATCATTTGATGAAGATTTTGTCTTTTGTTTGTTCACTTTGCCACATTCGAATCGAAAAAAAAATAATAAATTGAAAGTTTGATTTGGCCGATTCAAAATGTATCGATTCAAACGCTTCAACGCTAAATTCAAAGACAATTCGGAAAAGACATAACACGAATTCCGAATACGAATCCCGAATACGAATTGAACGAATCAACCAAACTTAACAAAACGAAATAACTCGATTAATGAATCTAAACGAAACGAAACAAATTTTTTCATCATGATCATGTCTATTCCTCTTTGCCTCTGTGCTGAGTGGGTCTAATGGGAGTAGTTCCATAATTATCAACCAGCTGTGCATCTGCAGGGCACTGATGAGGAAAGCTGTTGGGCCTGCATCCCGTTAGACATGTTCCTATTGGGAGTATCTTATCAAAAATGACATTTTTGCTGCAGGGATGCAAACAATTGGTGAGCCAATCACAAAAGCAGGAAATTATGTTTCTGGGGGGCATTTTGTACACATTCTGTGTACAGAACGCCTCCAGGTAGCCATATTGCACTGCATTTTCAGAAAATTACAGCAACTGCAGATTGAAAAGGAAAGGTAATTTTAAATAACATTCAATTGCAATAAGACTTGTGTCACAATTGTACACGCTATATTATTTTTTTTTTATTTGCTATTTTTTTCCCCCACAAAAGTGAATTCTTAACCCAGCATTTTCAGTTTACAACTTTCAATGCTGCTGGATCCTGCTTCCTCTGTGTTGCTTCTCTGAACTTCACAGGAAAGAGTTGCACAACCAAAATTGCATAGCCATTCTTCCAGAAATACAACATGTTCATCAAATGTTCTTCAAGCTATTTTACCTTCTGTACGAATGTTCTTTTTTTTTGGGTAGTAGTAACATACTGCATTATTTTACTGATGCCCATAATACAAAAAATATTTGTTCAGAAAAGATAATAGCGCCAAGAATGGTGAATGGCGAAATGCCATGCACATTGTTTTAGTGTCTCTAGATTCTCAGACAATCCAAACTAGTTTCCCCTACATGTCAGAACACCTCAAATCAATATTAGCAGCCTGGTGTTTATTTTGTGAAATTCTCCTGGGCCAGGGCTAAATAAAGAGTAATAGAAAAACTAAAATAGCTAAAATATATGACATGGCGAAAGGTTTGCTGAGACCTGACAAACATACCTATAACATGCCTGTTGGACACCACACATTGCAAAACCAAGGGCAATGATATGCTGTTCCCCACCACTCACACCCCCCCCCCTTTTTTATAAATATATTTGCCTCCGCTCTTTTTCCCCCCTATTTACCTTACCATCTCCTTTCCAGCAATATAAATAGAGAAAAAATAAAATAAAGAAAATTATAAAAAAAGAAAAAAAGAGTGCTGGAAAATCTTACCCTATCAAGCACCAAGTTATATCCAATCTTAAGGCGCTGTTATCAAGACCTCCTTCTAATTGGATGTGTGTTGGGACTGCATCCAGGCACCAAAAGGCACCTTGGATTCATGGGTGAAAGGTGTGGGGTTCAGGGGCTAAAAGCTAGAGTTTCAGTCTCATGTCCACCCCCATCCATCCCCCTATTTCCTGCTATCAAATCTTTCAATGTCTCCATAATGACTAACAGCTCAACACTGCACTTGAACAACTTCTCTCTCAGGCGTTTTACTCAAACTTATTAACTGTTCCCAAAGCAAAAAGGGGCATTTTTTTCCATTCTGGACCTAAAAGTGTTCAATGTCTTTATTCGGGTCAAATACTGCTACATGGAATCCACCAAGTCAGTCATTGCTTCCCTCTATTTGGGAAATTTTATGTTTTTTGTGAACATCAAAAATGCTTACTTTCACGTTCCCATCGTTCCAGGACATCAATGCTACCTGTATTTTTTTGTGAGCACACAACACTAGTTTGTAGCCCTTCCCTTTGGTTTGTCCACTGCACCCCCACTATTCACCAAGGTGCTATCCCTGTTGTTTGCTCTGTTACATTCACAGTGTGTTCCCATTATGGAATATCTGCACAACCTCCTGCTATGAAAACAGCCAGCTCAGACTTTCTCAGTCAATGTTCAAAAGACAGTTTTGGGCCTACAAAGGTTCAGTTGGATCCTGAACCTTCAGAAGTCAGCACTGGAACTGACTCATCGCTTACAGTATCTAGGTCTTCTCCTAGATACTGCTCAATCCAAGGTTTTTCTATTTCGAGACACACTCCTGACTACTTGTTTAGTGGTTGGAATTTGTAAGCCAGGAGCAGGTATATTCTCTGCTTTGGATTAGAGTTATGGGCCTGATGGTGACCTCCATTGAAGCAGTATCATATGCCCAATTCCACTTCAGACCTGGCTGCATGGGACAAGCAGGTGCAGATCTATTCACTGATTTACCTGATACTCAGGACATGGTCATCTCTGGCCTGGTTGCTCATGAATTTAGCCTTGAAATCCTTCCTCCACTTGTCTATAAGATTCACTTTACAGATTCCAGACTGACAGGCTGGAGAGAAAATCCAGACACCCTTTAGGTACAAGGAAGCTTGTTTTCAAATCACCATTCTTAGAGTTAAGAGTTTTTGTTATCCATTCAGCACTGAACCTCTTGACTAAAAGGTCACCCATTCCGGAATTAACAGACAATGCCTTATCCGAATATATCAATTATCAAGGAGGCACCGGAAGTCTTGCAGCTCATAGAGAAGTTGATCATCTTTTAACATAGGCAGAACTTCATCCTTCAGCCCTGTTAGCCCTGCGTGTTCCAGTTGTGGAAAATTGGTTGGCAGACTACCTTAACTGACAACACCTGGACTAAGTGGAATGGCCTTTACCCAGAAGTGTTTGATGGATGTCTGTTGTGGGTGGGGAATGCTGGATGTTGACTTCCTAGCATCTAGATTCAGCAATTAACTGAGCAAGTGTTTCCAGGTCCATGGGTCCTCTAGGCATAGCAGTGGAAGCTCTGGTGACTCCCAGAGATTAGTTCACTCCCATCTACACATTTCTTTATTTGAAGCTCCTGTCTCACCTGCTGTACAGGATCAAGGTGGAGGGCTACAGAAAATCCTCATTACACTGAATTGGCCCAGGTGGATGTGATACTCTGACGTCATCAGATTCCTGACAGACACCCCATAGATGAAGGTCATACCAGTGATTCTTAATGCACCAAATTGGCACAGGCAGATGTCGTACAGACACCTCAAGGGCTCTTCCAGATCATGTGGATCTTCTGTTCCAAAGACCAGTTTACCACCCTGCTATACAGTAGTTTGCTTGATGGCTTGGTGTTAAAGCCCAGGTCCTGAGGGATAGAGTCCTATCTGATGTGGTTATTTCTACACTCCTAAAAGCTAGTAAATCCACCTGCCATAAGGTCTACCATTTCTGTAGGAAAGAACATTTCACATGGCAAAGGCCAAGGTAGTTTCATCCCAGGAAGTACTCAGTGGGACACATCCTGACCTTTCTCTAATCCAAGTTGAACAAACTCTTGACCCTAAGTACCACCATGGGACACATCTTGGCTCTAGCAATTCTTTTTCAAAAGACTGCTTACTTCTACCAACTTGGTAAAGGCCTTTGTACAGAGAGTAGCTCATATATACTCAGAAAAATTATAAACGCAACACTTTTGTGTTTGCCCCTATTTATCATGAGCTGAATGCTAAGATCTATGACTTTATCTATGTACACAAAAGGCCTATTTCTCTCAAATATTGTTCACAAATCTGCCTAAATCTGTGTTAGTGAGCACTTCTCCTTTGCCGAGATAATCCATCCACCTCACAGGTGTGGCATATCAAGGTGCTGATTAGACAGGTATTCTCTGAAACGCCTTTGGAGACGGCTTATGGTAGAGAAATGAACATTCAATTCAAGGGCAACAGCTCTGGTGGACATTCCTGCAGTCAGCATGCCAATTGCACGCTCCCTCAAAACTTGCGACATCTGTGGCATTGTGCTGTGTGATAAAACTGCACATTTTAGAGTGACCTTTTATTGTGGCCAGCCTAAGGCACACCTGTGCAATAATAATGCTGTTTAATCAGTATCTTGATATGCCATACCTGTGAGGTGGATGAATTATCTCGGCAAAGGAGAAGTGCTCACTAACACAGATTTAGACAGATTTGTGAACAATATTTGAGAGAAATAGGCCTTCTGTGTACATTCCAAAAGTCGTAGATCTTTGCGTTCAGCTCATGGTAAATAGGGGCAAACGCAAAAGTGTTTATAATTTTGCTCAGTGTTCCACCTTTTGACTTTGTGGGATCTCATTCTGGTCCTGTTGGCTCTTCTGAAACTGTCCTTTGAACCTATCAGAGATATTCCTCTGTCTACTCTCACTCCTTCTATATTACTATCTATTACCTCTGCAAGGCAAGTTTCTGAAATGGCAGCTTTGTCTTGTTAAAAACCTTCTTGTTCTACAGAGAGAAGGTTGTCTTAAGCAATAGGGCCTTTTTTCTCCCTAAGGTGGTTTACAGATGGAAGGATTCCCTAGGCTGTGGATAAAAAACTGTGACTAAATTTAGAACGCCAAAGCAAGCACAAAAGTCACATCAAATGTTATATTCAGATGCATGTTACAATATTAGCCTAAAATATGTCCTTGCAGGAAAAAGAAACAATAAATACTTTAAAAAGAAATATTATATGCAATTCCATCCCCTCTGTTCTTTATCTTACAGTGTTTGGTGTGGTTGGCTGGTACTTGTAGTTGATCCTCGTCAGCTGGAGGGATGGTCCATGCCTGGTTTAGCCTCAGTTGATCTGTGGATGGTGAGCAGCGAGAGGCTTCCCCAGAATGTCTCTATTAAGATGACAGCAGATGTTGCTTCGCATTCGTCAGAGCTTTAATCACTGTGCCTTGACACAGCACAGTAGGTCAGTGATATTGCCTCACAGAGACTGAACTGTACACTGGGCCTTAGCCATTTCTTCAGTCTACCAAGATACAGCAACATTTCAGTGAAATACACAGAATAATATAGTGTATTTTCTCAGAGTGTATATTTCCAGTTATTATGTCAGTTTTTTACCTTAACCTAAACCCTCTACCTTAAGGCTAGGTTCAGATCTATGTGGGTGCAGGACTGCACGTAAATCACACACTTTCCAGCACCTGGGCTGCTGTTAGTAGATGTGTGGGGGTGCCATTAAAATTACATTAAAGGTTTTTTTTTTATTAGTAAACATGCCACTTACCTGCTCTGTGCAGCCCCGATCCTCTTCTTTGCAGCTCCAGGCCCCTCCCGCCTGCCAAGTGCCCCCATAGCAAGCAGCTTGCTATGGTGGCACCCGAGCAGACTCAATCCCAAGCTGCTGCTCTGCATGTCCACTCACACAGAGCGGCTCAGCCCCGCCCCCACTCACTCCTCAATTGCTCACTGGCTGTAAATGATAGTAGCGGAAGCCAATGGCTTCCACAGCTGTCTCAACCAATGAGGAAGGAGAAACCCTTGTACAGATTGCTGGATCTTGAGGGGGCTCAAGTAAATTTGAGGGGGGGGGCTGGGCATAGCTCCCAACTGTCCCTGATTTTGAGGGACTGTCCCTCTTTCCTCCTCATTTCTCCCTCATTTTGGTCTGATTGATATAATTGTATATAAAATGCACTACTGATCTATCAAAAAGTGTTTCCCAGTGCTAAACCTGTCATCCAATTTCTAAAATGCTGCATTTGTAAAATCCAAAAGCCAACATAAAGGGATAGTAGTGGTAAAAAAGCACTTGTGGGTTTAACCAATCATTTTTTTTGTACAATTCTCCTTTAAGGAGGACATGGCAGGGGGTGTGTCCTATGTCCACATACTTTTGCTAATAGCTGTCCCATATTCCCATCTCAAAACATTGCAGTCAAAGATGGGAGCAGAACCAAAAGAGCAGATTGTGGTGAAGGGGGCAGTGGAAAGGGGCAGCTGCAGCCAAGAGGGCTGTCAGGGCCTGAAGAGGGCTTACTGAGACCAGTAGCCGTGTTTGAGGACAGCTGGCCCTGGAACTATTTCTAAACCATAGGGGCCCGGGGTGAGCTAGTGACAGGCCTAACCACGTGGTGGTAGCTGATCCGGGGAACTGCAGCAAGTAAAGTGTTGGAGGAGTAATGGTCTGCAGCAAGAGTAGTGCTGGAGGAGTGAAGGAAAGAGTTGTGCTGAAGAGAAGACTGGAGTGCATATACAGGAGTGTATATAGGAGTCCCGAGCGAGAGCAAGTTATACCAAATCTTACTGGGCATCCCACATTCCCCTTTCCCCATCCAAGTTCAATTCCCTCAATAAAAAAAAACAAAAGTACATGGACTGTTCTATGTCTAGGAGTGTCTGAGAGGAGAATGATGGGTTGGGCAGGGTGACAGGTGAACCACAACATTCAGCAGTCCCTGCGGGGGTACCGCTAAAGCTGTACAACATGACAAGATGACAACACAGGAGCACAGTTGGCATTCAGTTGTCATCGTTTTACAGGAACGCAACAGCGTTTGAAATTAAATTAACATAATAAAGCTTATTTGAGATTTTAATGATGGGGTTTTTATCTACTTTTAGTCTTTTCTCATTGATACCTTCAGTCTTAACATTTTTGGGCAATGGTTGTCTAGTCTCAGTAAAAAGAGTAAGGGAACAATAATATATAAAGTTTATGTAGGACATGTTGTATTTTGTGACCCTTTTCACCTTTTCTCTCTTTAGAAGGGTAAGGAGGACACTGTGGCTCATGAACACACAAAATTTGGTTGTTATGGGCTCCTGTGGATAATGACAGACAAAGTCCTTTTTCAAACCCTCAACTCCAGACATTGTCAGGTGGAGGGGTAAAGCAGTTCTGTTCCGGGTCAGACAGAGTCTGTGTTAGTATGTCTCGGAGCTTGCTGTTCTTTCCTGTTTTTCATGGTATTATGTGTAGATATTTCCTTTAGGATGGAATCCTGACCTTCTAGACAATTGACCAGTTTCCTTGTCAAGTCTTTGAACCTCTAAAGATATTAGGTCGCACTTTCTCTTCTCTATTATATTGTAAGGGAGAGGGATAAATAGCAGGAAAGAAGGAAACACATTAGACATATAACCTCTGGCTCATATTGAGATGCATTTGACAGCAGAGAATAAAGTGTACCTGTAATGACTTGAATGCTCTTAGACCGCCATACAAGAGGTGACTTTATGTAGCATCAGTGCAAGAATTTTACTGAAACCCATTATGCTGGAACACAGTGTTAAATACCAAAGCTCAGACGGTTGGTTCTGGCCAGCTACCTGCTGCCTCCCTAAACATGTTATTAGGCAGTGAGTGTGCTCATCTCATTAGGTGACCATTGGTGACAGGAGGCAGGAGGGGGTAGGACCAAGGCTGACCTTTCAAGCTCCTGTAGGTTTTTTTTTTTTGATAGAGTGGCCCAGATTGCTCTAAAAAAATACTGATGCTACTTTAAAGTTATAAAGTCAGGCAATGTTGCATTTTGATGGATGCCATTTGGCGGTTTTGCAGACATTTATTAAACTAAGGATAAAACCAGCAAAGCTAAGAAACTGAGAATTGGATTAATGAAACAAGAAAACTAAGTGTATGGAATGTTATATTGGTGAAGTAAGGAATTAAGAGAACACATTCAAGGAAAACATAACACAAACAAGAATTAAAACATTCCAATTTGAGACAGACCTCTAACTCAACCACCCTCTAAGGGTTAACATATATTACCATGCTAATCTCAAAATACACTCTGTGTAAGCACACAAGAAAAAGTCCACATGAATCAGTGTAATCCACTAAGGCCTCCGTCACTTCCAGAACAGCAAATAACGTCATTTCCGATCGCCGTACAGCCACACTCCAACACGTTTCGTTCTTACAACTTTGTCCAAGGGAAAGAGGAGTGGATGGTGGATGGTATGATTTCCTATTGGTACAGCAAGAGTGGTTTTCATTCAACAGTGCTATATGCCTATCATAAAAAAGAGGCATTGTGTTCTGGTGAGTGTGTGGCCTGGGGAATAGAACTTCAGGGATTTTGTGGAGGATTTTTCGACACACAAGAATTTTTTTGTGTCAAGTTGTGGACATTAAAAAATATAATGTGGACATTTTCATGTGTGATTACACAGGATGTATTTTGAGATTAGCATGGTATTATATGTTATCCCTTAGAGCAGTGGTTCTCAACAAGTGCCGTGACCCCTTAAAAAAATTTCCCAAGTCGCGGGGACCCCTAGCAGTAAAGTTATTTTCGTAGCGTGGGTTGTAAGTAATTTGCGCCCCTAACCCGCTGACATTTATCGCTCCCTGAGTCCCTTCCACAATATTAAAACCCCTTATAGTACATTTTAGGATGTACCACTCTTTCTCTTTGTTATCCTTTCTTTCCTTTTTAACTCTCTCTATCTTAATTTCTTGGGGTTTTTTTTCCCATCTTTCTCTCTCTCTCTCTCTCTAGCCATCTTTCTTGCTCTCTTATTCTTTCTCTCCCTTTTTCTTTGTTCCTCCCCCTCCTTTTGCTCTCTTCAGAACCCTCTGGTATAGACCCCCCTCCCCCCAGTGCAGACCCCCACTATCAGTGCAGACCCCCTTCTATCTGTGCAGACCCCCCCTCTATCTGTGCAGACTCCCCCCCTATCTGTGCAGACCCCCCCTCTATCTGTGCAGACTCCCCCCCCTCTATCTGTGCAGACCCCCCCCTCTATCTGTGCAGACTCCTCCTCTATCAGTGCAGACTCTCCCCCCTCTATCTGTGCAGACCCCCCCTCTATCTGTGCAGACCTCCCCTCTATCTGTGCAGACCCCCCTCTATCTGTGCAGACTCCCTCCCCCTCTATCTGTGCAGACTCCCCC
>BLSH010468666.1:1148269-1160327 GCA_018402905.1 Glandirana rugosa
CAGTCATACGGAATTTCCCCCGTGTGGACTATACCAAACACCATTCTTAACACTTTTATCTCCCGATCCCTCCCACCCCATCTGCAAGGGTATGCGGCGTGGAACTCATCCTCCTCCGACCCAATTTATCGGGGGTCTGAGGAGGATGTTTATGTCCGCCGGACGCCGGCCGGAATTGTAAACATCCCTCTATTTTCACAATTCTTACCACAAACCATATCAGGTGTGCCCCCTTTAAGGCATACTGACCCTCGTGACCACGGCACACTTCAGGTCTCTGTCCATTCCAATAGGTTGTACCATTTCGTTCTGAAGATTCCGAGTACAAATAAGGAGAATCAGTATTGCTTGTTTGGGATACAATGCAGGTGCCTAATTTAAGTACTCTCCAATGCCAGATTTGGGCCCCAACAATCTGGCCAGTAGAGAAAGGGTTTGATAAAGACTGCCGGACAATTATGTTAGCATTGACCTTCTAGAGGGCCTTCCCCAGTATAGGGTTTAGGGGTTGTTCTTTTAGTCCACCTGCTTATTACCAATTGTATTTTCTATTTTGCCACTGCTTTACATACAGTATCTCACAAAACTGAGTACACCCCTCACATTTTTGTAAATATTTTATTCTATCTTTTCATGTGACAACACTGAAGAAATGACACTTTGCTAAAATGTAAAGTAGTGAGTGTACAGCTTGTATGGCAGTGTAAATTTACTGTCCCCTCAAAATAACTCAACACACCGCCATTAATGTCTAAACCGCTGGCAACAAAAGTGAGTACACCCCTAAGTGAAAATGTCCATATTGCACCCAAAGTGTGAATATTTTGTGTGGCCACTATTATTTTCCAGCACTGCCTTAACCCTCTTGGGCATGGAGTTCACCAGAGCTTCACAGGTTGCCACTGGAGTCCTCTTCCACTCCTCCATGATGACATCACAGAGCTGGTGGATGTTAGAGACCTTGCACTCCTCCACCTTCCACTTGAGGATGCCCCACGGATGCTCAATAGGGTTTAGGTCTAGAGACCTGCTTGGTCAATCCATCACCTTTAGCCTCAGGTTCTTTAGCAAGGCAATGGCCATCTTGGAGGTGTGTTTGGGGTCCTTATCATGTTGGAATACTGCCCTGCGGCCCGGTCTCCGAAGGGAGGGGATCATGCTCTGCTTCAGCATTTCACAGTACATGTTGGCATTCATGGTTCCCTCAGTGAACGGTAGCTCCCAGTGCCAGCAGCACTAATGCAGCCCCAGACCATGACACTCCCACCACCATGCTTGACTGTAGGCAAGACACACTTGTCTCTGTACTCCTCACCTTGTTGCCACCACACAGGCTTGACACCATCTGAACCAAATAAGTTTATCTTGGTCTCATCAGACCACAGGACATGGTTTCAGTAATCCATGTCCTTAGTCTGCTTGTCTTCAGCAAACTGTTTGCAGGCTTTCTTGTGCATTATCTTTAGAACAGGCTTTCTTCTGGGACGACAGCCATGCAGACCAATTTGATCAGTGTGCGGCGTATGGTCTGAGCACTGACAGGCTGACCCCCCACCCCTTCAACCTCTGCAGCAATGCTGGCAGCACTCATATGTCTATTTCCCAAAGACAACCTCTGGATATTTCACTGAGCACGTGCACTCAACTTCTTTGGTCAACCATGGCAAGGCCTGTTTTGAGTGGAACCTGTCCTGTTAAACCACTGTATGTCTTTGCCACCCTGCTGCAGCTCAGTTTCAGGGTCTTGGCAATCTTCTTATAGCCAAGGCCATATTTATGTAGAGCAACAATTCTTTTTTTCGGATCCTCAGAGAGTTCTTTGCCATGAGGTGCCATGTTCAACTTCCAGTGACCAGTATGAGAGAGTGAGAGCGATAACACCAAATTTAACACACCTGCTTCCCATTCACACCTGAGACCTTGTAACACTAACGAGTCACATGACACCAGGGAGGGAAAATGGCTAATTGGGCCCAATTTGGACATTTTCACTTAGGGGTGTGCTCACTTTTGTTGCCAGCAGTTTAGACATTAATGGCTGTGTGTTGAGTTATTTTGAGGGGACAGCAAATTTACACTGTTATACAAGCTGTACACTCACGACTTTACATTGTAGCAAAGTGTCATTTCTTCAGTGTTGTCACATGAAAATATATAATAAAATATTTACAAAAATGTGAGGGGTGTACTCACTTTTGTGAGATATTGTACATGTTGGATTGATTATTGCCAGTTAAAATCCATTTGCTTGTTGTATTATTGCGTATGTTATTGTGAAAAGTATCCACCCTTCAGCTCTGGTGTGTCAGAGAGTGTGGTGCTACTTGCAAGGTCGTGAGCTGTGGGAACAGGAGACCCAAGAAAACAGTGGCTCTGTTGGGGGTAAGTGCGACATACACTATATTACCAAAAGTATTGGGACTCCTGCCTTTACACGCACATGAATTTTAATGGCCATCCCAGTCTTAGTCGGTAGAGTTCAATATTTAGTTGGTCTACCCATTGCAGCTATAACAGCTTCCATTCTTCTGGGAAGGCTGTCCACAAGGTTTAGAAGTGTCTATGGGAATGTTTGACCATTCTTCCAGAAGAGCATTTGTGAGGTCAGGCACTGATGTGGTCCAGAAGGCCTGGCTCACAGTCTCCGCTCTAATTCATCCCAAAGGCAGGCCAGAACAAGACAAAAATTTGGTCCTGGACTTCAGCTCAGATCAGCCCACTTTAATTTTGCAAACACGCACAAAAACAATATATAAACAATAAGCAATAAAGTAAAATCATCCCACTGTAAGTATAAACTGATCTTTTTTTTTTAACGCTTTATTTAGAGAAAAAGATTCATTCCAACATTAGAGCTTTAGAATGACATGTGTAAGTTACACTCCATTCAATGGCATGGATGGGATGGCTGAGCATGGATGGGGATGGATGGGATGGCTGAGCATGGATGGGATGGCTGAGCATGGATCGGGATGGATGGGATGGCTGAGCATGGATGGGGTGGCTGAGCATGGATGGGATGGCTGAGCATGGATAGGATGGCTGAGTATGGATGGGATGGCTGAGCACAGATGGGGATGAATAGGATGGCTGAGCACGGATGGGGTGGCTAAGCATGGATGGGATGGCTGAGTATGAATGGGGTGGCTGAGCATGGATGGGGTGGCTGAGAATAGATGGGATGGCTGAGTATGGATGGGGTGGCTAAGCACAGACGGGGATGGATGTGATGGCTGATCATTGATGGGGTGGCTGAGCATACATGGGGATGAGGCAGGAATTGGCACAAATCAGCACTGTGGGCACTACAGATCCAGCCCACAGCTCTGCTGCACCCGATCTCTCCCCTCTCCTCTCCACTGTACCGATCGGTACGGAGAGGGAAGAGATGAACCGGGCGTGCGCTGGTTTACAACTGATCGCTCCATCATTTGGCCCTTTACCGTGATCCGTCGGGTCCGGAGGACCCAGTGGTCACAGATATTCCCAGGTGCGCGCTTCTGGGAGGGCGCACTATAACGCCCTCCCAGACCTATTATCCAACCGCGCTGCAGCTGTTTTTGGCCTGGTCAGCAAGCGGTTCATCTGCAGTCAGATGGCCGCATCCCGCATGGCATTTGACAGCAATCATTCATTATCACTGAGCTTAAAGAGGAAGTAAACCCAGATGGGGTTTACTTCCTCTTTGTTCCCCTGTAAAGTAGAAACATAATGGGCTACTATGCATTGCATGCATGGAGGCCGTTCCTTCACTACTGAGCATGTGCCAACATGACGTCAGCACAGCTTCAACACTGCGTATCTCCTGAACCATACAGGTTTAGGAGATATGCAGGGCACCTACAGGTAAGCCTTATCATAGGCTTACCTGTAGGTTAAAGTGGTTGTGACAAGTTGACAACCACTTTAAGCCTTACCTTAGTGCTTGCTTACTTGTGATACAAGCTTTGTTGCTGATTGCTGAACTTGCTGGTTCCTCCTTGGCGGATCCTCTTGGTTGCAGCTTCAGCAGCTCCCTACACTCCCTCCATCCCACCTCCGGCCATGAGTGACATCACGCTGCCGGGAAGGGACTACAAAGCGTCTTAGGGGGAGTGAAGAAGTGACAGGCTGACAGCGCCGAGGGATGGCTGGTGCTTGTGCCGGGTGCCGGAGGGCACTTGGCACATTGTCACAAGTACAGAGAGAGAGAGAGATGAGTCAGAGTACAGTGCAGCTAGCGGCGCCGGCTACTAGTGTGTATTCTGTGTATGAAGGACTGCTGGAACTTCACCTGCACCCCCTTCCTCAGCAAACTGTACAGTCCAGCCCAGGGCAGGACAGTACAACTGCAGTCCTTGAAATAAGGGCCTGGTGGCTCGCGCAGCCATTACTTTTACAGGCTGTCTGTCACTGGAACCGGCCCACTGAGCCATCAGCCCACCGGGAAACTCCCGGTAGTCCCGATGGTGAGTTCATGTCTACTCAAAGGTGTTCTATCAGGTTGAAGTCAGGACTCTGTGCAGGCAAGCCAAGTTCCTTCATCCCAAACTCGCTCATCCATGTCTTTATGGACCTTACTTTGTGCACTGGTCCAAATCATTTGGTGGAGGGGGGATTATGGTGTGGGGTTGTTTTTCAGGGTTTGGGCTTGGCCCCTTAGTTCCAGTAAAGGGAACTCTTAAGGTGTCAGCATACCAAGACATTTTGGACAATTTTATGCTCCCAATTTTGTGGGAACAATTTGGGGATAGCCCCTTCCTGTTGTAACATGACTGTGCATCATTGCACAAACAAGGTCCATAAAGACATGGATGAGAGAGTTTGGGGTGGAGGAACTTGACTGACCTGCACAGAGTCCTGACCTCAAATCAGTAGAACACCTTTGGGATGAATTAGAGTGGAGACTGTGAGCCAGGCCTTCTCGACCACATCAGTGCCTGACCTCAGAAATGCGCTTCTGGAAGAATGGTGAAACATTCCCATAGACACTCCTAAACCTTGTGGACAGCCTTCCCAGAAGAGTTGAAGCTGTTATAGCTGCAAAGGGTGGGCCAACTCAATATTGAACCCTAGAGACTAAGACTGAGATGCCATTAAACTTCAAGTGTATGTAAAGGCAGGCGTCCCAATACTTTTTGTAATATAGTGTAAGTCCCTGGTAAATGAGAAGAATTATGGGAGATTAGTACAGAACGAATGAGTAAAATTAGGGTGACTCCCAGGGTTTTAGGGTGACGTTTGGGTATGTGCTCCAAGGAACTTACCTTAGTTGCTCGTTGCAGCACTTCCATTATCTTCACATGAAAAACACTGATTGGAAATAACACATCATTTTTCTTTAACAGAAGGTCCACTGTAAGTTAGCAAGCAATCGCAACTTTGGCTACAACCTTGAAAGTTCACATCGCAGCGCTCGACAAGGGACTTATGCAGCACATGTAGACCCGCGGAACACAACTCCTAACCTCTCCTTTGTGATCAGCACAGCACCACATGGCTTTTGTTAGAACTTGTTACATTTATTGAAAAGACAGGAGGGAACGGCAGGGGTGTAAAAGTTGCCTAAAGCATTTCAAAAAATGTAATCTTTAATTAGTCCTAATGCATAATCCTGGATAACTTTGTTAGTGTTCTAATGAGGCTCAGTTCGTTAAATCCATTTGTTTTCTATTTGAATTGAATGTTAAAATGTATTTCTAAAAAACGCGACCTCTTCTGGGTGTCGGCATCCTGCCATGGAAAGACTGGCTCCTTCTTGTGTTAAAACCATCTCATCTTAAAATAGTGATTTTTTTAATGGTAGTGTTTGTGTAATGACATTGCACTGATATTCCTCAGACAGTGATGTGCTTAAAGTGAACCTGTGATCTGACCATGCCAATGCACTGCCTGGGAGCATATACTTACATTTATTTTATATTGTTATTAAGTTATCATGTTCACCGCAGCTCCTTTCAGCCCCCGAGAGTGAAGGGAAAGACCTGTGTAAGCTATGTCCTGTGATTGGCTAGTATTAGTTTATACAGGGATGTGGACTTCGCTTGTGGTCATGCTGATTGGCCCAGCAAATAAAGCATGGGGGGGTGATGTCACTGGGTGACCCCGCCCCTTTGTTTAATTTAGTGGCGGGACTGAATGACAGCTCCTTCCCGGCTAGGGTTGCCACCTTTTCTTCAAGCCAAACCCGAACACTTTAGTGGCCTGGGACACCTTTGGGTGCCCCCAAGGAGAGTAGTAATGCGTTGCGCATAGCGCGCCACAACAGACAGTGGGTGTGGCCAAATTGATCTTGCTGACATCATCATACTGCCCCCCCAGTGATGCCGAACCTGCTCCCAGACAGCAGCCTACAGCTCACGAACGGAAACAGATTTGTGTGTGACTGTCTTGGTTACTTGGGGAGCCACAGCCCGGTCTGAATAATGTGTCCGGGTTTTAAAGTAATAGTAAAGGCTTTTCTTTTTTTCTGTTTGATTTAAAATAATAAACATGTTATACTTACAGTACCTGCCCCCATCCTCCTCTTCCCAAGTCCGCCACTAGCACTTCAGGCTCCACGCGTAGTGGAGTGCAAGCCACTTGCTATGGGGGCACTTTTGCACGCTCGCTCATGAGCCCCTTTCTGAGTGTCCATAATACACACAGAGTGGGACTTTGCCTGGGGGAATGTTTGACCATTCTTCCAGAAGTGCATTTGGGAAGTCAGGCACTGATGTTGGACGAGAAGACCTGGCTTACAGTCTCAGCTCTAATTCATCCCAAAGGTGTTCTATCGGGTTGAGGTCAGGACTCTGTGCAGCCCAGTCAAGTTCCTCCACCCCAACTCGCTCATCCATGTCTTTATAGACCTTGCTTTGTGCACTGCTGTGCAGTCATGTTGGAACAGGAATCCGCAAACTGTTCCCACAAAGTTGGGAGCATGAAATTATCCAAAATGTCTTAGTATGCTGACGCCTTAAGAGTTCCCTTCACTGGAACTAAGGGGCCAAGCCCAACCCCTTAAAAACAACCCCACACCACAATCCCCCTTCCACCAAATGATTTAGATCAGTGCACAAAGCAAGGTCCATAATGATATGGATTAGTACGTTTTGGGGTGGAGGAACTTGCCTGGGCTGCACAGAGTCCTGACCTTAACTCAATAGAGCACCTTTAGGATAAATTAGAGCGCAGACTGCAAGCCATTCCTTCTCATCCACATCAGTGTCTGACCTCACAAATGCGCTTCTGGAAGAATGGTCAAACATTCCCATAGACACTCCTAAACCTTGTGGACAGCCTTCCTAGAAGAATTGAAGCTGTTATAGCTGCAAAGGGTGGGCCAACTCAGTATTGAACCCTATGGATTAACAATGGGATGCCATTAAAGCGATTGTATACTGCGGTACATTTTTTTTTTTCTAACCTGCAAGGCAAAGGCATAATGTGATAGTATGCAGGGCCATCTTAATAGCATCATGGACCCTTGGGCAAAGTAATACACTGGGACCCCTACCAGCCTGCCCCAATTTACACACCTACTCTCAAGAATTAAAATATAAATAGTTGATAGAATTAATAATATATTGATTAGTACTATTAATGAAATTAATTTTACACAATGAGAAAACCAATGCCATAAATCAAAGACTAATCAACACAAAAGGCATAGTACAGGGGGAGGCAGAAATACGCAGTACAGGGGAGGTCAGGAGTGCACAGTACTGGTTCTGGGAAACAGCCATCTTGAGCAGGGCTGTACTTAGAGCATTTGGCACCCTGGGTGGATCCCATATCTGGCAACCCCCCCAGGTGGGCAGGCAGCGCACCGCAGGTCAATGTCGAGTGACATTAGGGTAGTATACTGGCAGGTTAGAGTAATACAGAGCCAGATTAGGGTAGTATAGAGCCAGGTTAGGGTGGCATAGTGCCAGGGTAGGGTGGTATAGAAGTAGGTTAGGATGATATAGAGCCAGGTTATATAGAGCCAGGTTAGGGTGAAATAGAGCCAGGTTAGGATGATATAGAGCCAGGTTAGGTGGTATAGGGCCAGGTTAGGGTGGTATAGAGGCCAGGTTAGGTGATATAGAGCCAGGTTAGGGTGATATAGAGCCATGTTATATAGACCCAAGTTAGGTGATATAGAGCCAGGTACGGGTGATATAGAGCCATGTTATATAGACCCAAGTTAGGTGATATAGAGCCAGGTACGGGTGATATAGAGCCAGGTTAGGGTGGTATATAAAGCCAGATTAGGGATGTATATAGTGCCAGGTTAGGGATGTATATAGAGCCATGTTAGGGGTGTATATATTCTAAGTAGTGAATACTGCGCAAATCCAATAAGAAGGGGAAAATACTTTCATATAAAGCTACTAACACAACAACAGGCAAGATTGTAAAAAATAGTATAGCAAACTGTGTAGCGCTAAGACCCCATACACACTATCCAACTTTTGTTGTCAGATTTCCTTCAGATTTACCAAAACCATGTAGTGTAAGGGCTTGCCTGATTACATACAAATTGAAGCTCCTAAGATTTAACCTCATATTATATGGTTTTGGTAAATCTGAAGGAAAAAATCTACAAAAAATTGGATAGTGTGTATCCAGCTTAAGACTCCCACAAAAACAAATGTAAATAAATACAATTTGTGAAAAAATACAAACATACAAATATGCAACAATAATTGTTTATTGCAAACTATCGTGGGAAATAAGATTGCCGATTTTACAACATTGGGGATCACTCATTTGTTATTATTAATACATATTTGTTGATTTATTTCCGATTCATTAATATCGAACAGAGAATTTGTATTAGCTTGGAACATTGGATTATACCTTGATGTCCTAATGTCATCAAGGTGAGTCATACCCTTTGGGCCCACTCACAAAATTACTCCCTGAAAATTTTACTTTTTTTAGCAGCGTCCCCGCATAAACTTCTGAAAATTGCAAGTTGCCTGAAGTCTCTTAAAAGTAGTACAGGGACCTTTTTCTACGTCGGAGCAACTTGAGTCTCTCCTATTTAGGATGGTTCCATTGCAATGCATGGAGGCAACTTGTCAGGTGACTCCTGCCGCCTGACAAGTTGCCTATGGGCAAGTCGGATGACGTCAACCGGCAATCGAATATGGCCAGTCGCAGCAACGTTGCCGCATCGGGGACAGCCAAATTGCGATGCATCGATTAATTTCAGCACCCCTAGTATATAGTGCCAAGTTAGGGGTGTATATAGAGCCAGGTTACGGGTGTATATAGTGACAGGTTAGGGTGTATATAGTGCCATGTTAGGGGTATATATAGTGGCAGGTTAGGGGTGTATATAGAGCCAGGTTAGGGGTGTATATAGTGTCAGGTTAGGGTGTATATAGTGCCAGGTTAGGGTGTATATAGTGTCAGGTTAGGGTGTATATAGTGCCAGGTTAGGGGTGTATAAAGTGTCAGGTTAGGGTGTATATAGTGCCAAGTTAGGGGTGTATAGAGTGCCAGATTAGGGGTGTATATAAAGCCAGGTTAGCGTGTATATAGTGCCAAGTTAGGGTGTATATAGTGCCAGGTTAGGGTGATATATAGTGCCAGGTTAGGGTGATATATAGTGCCAGGTTACGGGTGTATATTGAGCCAGGTTAGAGGTGTATATAAAGCCAGGTTAGGGTGTATATAGAGCCAGGTTAGGGTAGTATAGTGCCAGGTTAGGGGTGTATATAGAGCCAGGTTAGGGTGATATATAGTGCCAGGTCAGGGGTGTATATAGAGCCAGGTTAGGGTGATATATAGTGCCAGGTCAGGGGTGTATATAGAGCCAGGTTAGGGTGATATATAGTGCCAGGTCAGGGGTGTATATAGAGCCAGATTAGAGTGATATATAGTGCCAGGTTAGGGGTGTATATAGAGCCAGGTTAAGGTGATATAGTGACAAGCTAGGTCTGCATGTAGTGACAGTGTAGTGTGCTCAGTCACTTACACCATGGAGACAAGTGATGAAGATTCCCGGCTGCTGTGTTCTCTCCTCCTCTTTAACTGGGCGAGGGGTCACTCTGAGGCAAGGATTCTGTAGGAGGAGTGGAGGAGGCAGCCACACCCCAAACCCACCCACCAACTCCAGCTGCCTCGGGAGATAGTGAACATCCCCCAAGGGACCGCCTAACTTGTACAGGTGACAGGGGGGTTACAGATAGCCCCACCCCCCACACCCCTGCAATGACGGGGGCAGTGTAGGGGCCCCACATGCATCTGAGGCCCCTGGGCAGTGCCCGGGGGTGCCCGCTCATAAAGACGGCTCTGATAGTATGAATCAAATACTAGCACATTATGTGAAACTTACCCCAAACTGAAGCCTTCCACCAATGCAATGTCATCGCTGGAAACAGCTTCCATCTTCACCCGTCTTGCTTCCGGGTTCGCGGACTCCGGCTCTGTGACTGACCGGAGCCGCGGTTATGTCACTCCCGTGTATGCGTGCAGGAGCCACCGGTCAAGGCGCAGGGCTCTGAAGAAACGGTACGGGCGGCCGTTTCTTCAGAGCGCATGCGCCAGTGATGTCACTGGCTGCATGTACAGTATAATATTTACACTACTTATGAGTAAGCCTTATTATAGGCTTACCTATAGGTAAAAGTTAAAGATGGAAGTTTACTTCCTCATTAAAGTTCATGTGCGTGTAAAGGCACGTGTCCCAATACTTTTGGCAATATAGTGTATATCTCAGCAGCAGCTTCCTGACTTCAATGGCGATGAATCAACAGTTGTTTTGCTGAATCTTGAGCTGTTTTGACACCTTTTAAAGAAACACTAATTGAATGAGCGTAGCCAACATAACATACATATTTTTTCTTTATGAAATACTCAATTACAGATAAAGTTTGAAGCCATCAGAAGCTTTTAAGTACCTTGCATTAGGTTCTTGACCCACTGACGGCCAGCAGCCGCATAAATCAACATACAATATTAGATGTAATAATTTGATTATCTGAGCGGGGCTGCACATTAAGGGAAATTAAAGTTTTGTCAAAAACGGTATAACATTGTATTAATGTTATCCTTGATAAATACGAACGGGGGAAAAAGTATGAGCTTAATGGAATGCATAATGGAAAATTAAAGAGTCATTTAGTCAAAGGTACAAAGAACTATGAATATGCATGCATCAGAGCTACATTACTTCCACATAGGACATTGTACTTAGTCTATTTACCGGAATGTCGGCTTAATTTTTCCTTGTTTTTTTTATTTCAGGTGGCTTTGTTCGGGATTTTTTTTTCTAGTAAAGTTGACCAGTGATTATTTTTCTGGTTGTAAAGCAGAATTGTCATTTTGTAGTAAACATATAGAACCAAATGTGTGGAAAGGAATATATAAACTGTCTTCATTTTTTATTCTCTATCAGCTCTGAAAGTGTTAGAATGTTTCTATATAAGACTTCTTTGTCCTGTCGACCAGTATGGACTCTTTCACACGAACTTTCCATTTACCTGTTAGTTTTTCAGGTGGATCTAATTGGACCCTCCATTCACCCCTATGGAGCGGCAGAAGTCAGCAGTGGCATGTCTGCTGACATCTGTCGCTATCCGATCCCAGCGGCGGCCCCTCCATAAGGGGCGCTGCCCCCCCCAGTCCATGAATCTGGCCCCCTAATCTACAGGCGGGGTGCCGGACGCATGGATTCCAATGTTTTTTTTTTTTAAGCACGTAATTAGAGCCAGAGGCTCTAATAGGCTTAAAAAAAGGCTGGACGCGGGGCACAGAGCACTGCGCCCTGAGCACACCCGCTTGTGTGACAATAGCAAATTAATTTTTGTTATCGTCATACTGATACTTCTCTAGGCCAATCAGGAAGTGGGTCATGAGACCCATCACCCGATTAGCTGAAAGGATAGGCGATCCTATTAGATGCCTAGGAGGTGGAGGGAGGAGACACACAGTGGAAGCAGGGGAGGAGGAGATGCGATGGAAGCCTCCGTCTGTAGGAGACGGCGGCCCGCGAGACCTAGATGGGGTAAGTGCGGGGCTGGATGACCAACCGCAGGGGGGGTAGTTCTTTGTCGGGGGGGCCGGCCTACCGGGGGGGGTGGTTGTTTACCGCCCCCCCCAA
>BLSH010468666.1:1181383-1191501 GCA_018402905.1 Glandirana rugosa
ATAATATAATTGGTGAACTGTTGACCCGTGAATTTGGGGGAAGGATTGGTCTGGTTAAAAGTCGAAAGTCACGAGAGTGTGAAACTTACTGTTAATGAGTCAGTATGATGTGACATGGGTTTACTTTAAAAGACTGAAAGCTGAAAATTGGTCTGGTTAGGAAGGGGGTTTAAGTGCCCAGTTGTCAAGTGGTTAATATAATATTGTTTATTTTTATTATTGTTTAGTGACACTCTAATGTAGTCTGTCATGGGGCCAGGAAGGGGACTCTTTCTATCAGACTGTCCAATGGTTACAGAGAGGATCTCTGTTAGATAGACCCACCTCCAGGTCCCATTAGACCCCATTGTAGTCTCTAATGGGGCCTGGTGGGGACTCTTTCTAACAGACTCTCTGACAGAGATCCTCTCTGCGTTCATTCGAGAGACTCCCCCATTAGAGTACTGTGCTTCTTTGTTTAATGTTAAGGAATTGTGGGAGGATCCCAGGGTATTGAAGACTCAGGGGAGGGGGAGGAGTTAGTAAGATGACCACGCCCATGTGGGGCACCTGTGGGGTGGGGCGCAGTTTGCTATCTTTGCTCAGAGCACCAAATTACCTTGTCCCGGCCCTGACTGCACCCATGGTCTGGGAAAACTGCACCGCATTAGTCTGAAAGCCAAGCTGACCACTTATTATTTCTGACCTCTGAACTCTATCTCACTTACTACTGACCTCTGACCTCTGCCTCATTTACTACTAACTTCTAAACTCAAGCTCACTTACTACTGACATCTGAACTCCAGCTCACCACTGAATCCATGAACTCCGCCTCACTTACTACTGACCTCTGAACTCCATCCTCCCTTACTACTAACCTCTGAACTCTGCCACACTTACTACTGACCCCTGAACTCCGCCTCACTTACTACTGATATCTGAACTCCGCCTCCCTAGTAACCCCTGAACTCCACCTCACTTACTACTGACCTCTGAACTCCACCTCACTTACTACTGACATCTGAACTCCACCTCACTACTAATTCCTGAACTCAGCCTCACTTACTACTGACCTCTGAACTCCACCACACTTACTACTGACCTCTGATCTCCACCTCACTTGCTACTAATCTCTGAATTCTGCCTCACTTACTACTGACCCATGAACTCCACCTCACTTACTACTGACCCCTGAACTCCACCTCACTTTTTACTGACTCCTGAACTCCGCCTCACTTACTACTGACCGCTGAACTCCACCTCACTACTGACTCCTGAACTCAGCCTCACTTACTACTTACTGCTGAACTCCACCTCACTTTTTACTGATCCCTGAACTCTGCCTCACTTACTACTGACCGCTGAACTCTGCCTCACTTTTTACTGACTCCTGAACTCTGCCTCACTTACTACTGACCGCTGAACTCTGCCTCACTTTTTACTGACCTCTGAACTCCGCCTCACTTACTACTGACCCCTGAACTCCACCTCACTTACTACTGACATCTGAACTCCACCTCACACTGACCTCTGAACTCTGCTTCACTTTTTACTGACTCCTGAACTCTGCTTTACTTACTACTAACCCCTGAACTTTGCCTCACTTTTTACTGACCTCTGAACTCCGTCTCACTTACTACTGACCCTTGAACTCCGTCTCACTTTTTACTGACCTCTGAACTCCGCCTCACTTACTACTGACCCCTGAGCTCTGCCTCACTTACTACTGACCCCTGAACTCTGCCTCACTTACTACTGACCCCTGAACTCTGCCTCACTTTTTAGTGACCTCTGAACTCTGCCTCACTTACTACTGACCCCTAAACTTTGTCTCACTTACTACTGGTCCCTGAACTCTGACTCACTTACTACTGACCCCTGAACTCTGCCTCACTTACTACTGACACCTGAACTCTGCCTCACTTTTTACTGACCTCTGAACTCTGCCTCACTTACTACTGACCCCTGAACTCTGCCTCACTTTTTACTGACCTCTGTCTCCACCGACACTAGTAATAACAGCTTAATCATGTAGCCAATTGCCTCCGGCAGGAGCTCTGAGCTGTGAGCACAATGTCGGCGTGCATTGTATCGCCAAAGTCCTGTCCCCTCCCTATGCGTTGCATCATGCAATGTCCTCAGGGAGTGGAAGGATGTATGACTGCAACCACACCATCTTTTTAGAGGACATCTCGCCACATTACTCAACAAATGTTACATACTTTTAAAAAACATAAACATCTTGGAAAATCACCCCTAAAGCAGGCTAAGCATTCTCACTCTTTTTTAAATAGATGAGAGTATATGTAAGAAAACATTTTTTAAGGAGACAGACTGCAACAGTACCGAATCCTGAGCTCTGCCTCACTTACTACTGACCCCTGAACTCTGCCTCACTTTTTACTGACCTCTGAACTCCATCTCACTTAGTACCGAATCCTGAACTCTGCCTCACTTACTACTGACCCCTGAACTCCGCCTCACTTACTACTGACCCCTGAACTCTGCCTCACTTTTTAGTGACCTCTGAACTCTGCCTCACTTACTACTGACCCCTGAACTCTGTCTCACTTACTACTGGTCCCTGAACTCTGCCTCACTTACTACTGACCCCTGAGCTCTGCCTCACTTACTACTGACCCCTGAACTCTGCCTCACTTACTACTGACCCCTGAACTCTGCCTCACTTTTTACTGACCTCTGAACTCCACCTCACTTACTACTGAACCCTGAGCTCTACCTCACTTACTATTGACCCCTGAACTCTGCCTCAATTACTACTGACCCCTGAATTCTGCCTCACTTTTTACTGACTTCTGAACTCTGCCTCACTTACTACTGACCCCTGAACTTCGTCTCACTTACTACTGACCCCTAAGCTCTGCCTCACTTACTACTGACCCCTGAATTCCACCTCACTTTTTACTGACCTCTGAACTCCATCTCACTTAGTACCGAATCCTGAGCTCTGCCTCACTTACTACTGACCCCTGAACTCCGCCTCACGTTTTACTAATCTCTGAACTCTGCCTAACTTTTTACTGACCTCTGAACTCTGCCCCACTTACTACTGACCCCTGAACTCTGCCTCACTTTTTACTGACCCCTGTCTCCACCGACACTGGTAATAACAGCTCAATCATGTAACCAAATTGCCTCCGGCAGGAGCTCTGAGCCATGAGCACAATGTCCGCGTGCCTTGTATCGCCAAAGTCCTGTCCCTGCCCTATGCATTGCATCATGCAATGTCCTCAGGGAGTGGAAGGATGTATGACTGCAACCACACCATCGTTTTAGAGGACATCTCGCCACATTACTCAACAAATGTTACGTACTTTTAAAAAACATAAAACATCTTGGAAAATCACCCCTATAGCAGGCTAATCATTCTCACTCTGAGTATATGTAAGAAAACATTTTTTAAGGAGACAGACTGCAACAACTATATTCCCACCACCAGTTGCTTCCATTGAAGATGGATTTATAACACTCCCAATAGCCAGTTTACCAGAATCATGAGGATCCATCAGGAGTAACAAATTTAGGGTAAAAAAGTGGAAACCCAGGGTCTCCTAAAGGGGGAGCAGAGGCGAAGAAGAGAGAACAAGAAAAAAAAGGGGGGGGGCACAGGTTGGTAAATGGTGAACTTTTACTTGTTAGTCAAGCCCATCTCCTCCTAGATTGACAATGCAAATGTCCAAAGGTGTTTCTCCATACAGAGTGGGGACACCCTAAGACAGGAAATGTGTTCCTGGCCGGATTAACCGGTAAAACAAAAGATAGAGGGGGAAGGGAGGGTGGAAGGCCAAAGCAAGGTTGACGGTCAACATTTATTTGTTAGTCAAGCCCATCTCTTCCTAGAATGACAATGCAAATGCCAGAAGGTGTCTCCTCCATCCACAGTGGAGACACCCTAAGACAGGAAATGTGTTACTGGCTGGATTAATAGGTAAAAAAAAGGGAACAAAAAGGACTAAAAAAAAAAAAAAGAAAACACATACAGCCACCATATCTAAGGACTGGTAAGCTGCAATACAATAAATGTTTGTTTTTGGGTTTAATACCACTTTAAGTTTACATACAGGGGAATTATAAACCCCAGCATGGCCATAAATGAAAGCGTCATACTGAGATGACCTCCAGTGGTTTCCTGTACCCATTGTGCTGAAAAGTGTTATCTTTATGATTAATAAATGTAAAAATACTGTGAATTCTACTTCATCTAGCAGTGTAGTAAAAGCGTCCCAGTTCAATCAATAAATTGCCACAATTAATCGTCAGAGCAAACGAAGCATACCTCCAAATTTCTGAGATAAGAAACTGGGAAGCCTTAGCATAAGCAAAAGACACACTCATGCCACACGTCCCTCCCAGTATGTGGACCAAGAAGAATTTGTATGAAAAACACTACTGTATTGGTTGAACTGAAGCTGAACTCCATTCGGTTCATAAAAAACTCCCTTTGCTAGCCCCTTCCCTTCATAGTAAGGCCCTAGTGCTTATTTTGCCTGGGGTGGGGCGGATAAAAGAGAGAAATACTTATCTTTACTCCCTACTTCCCTAGCAGCCTCCTCTCCTTTCACTCCATTTGAGCCAAGAAATGTGGGCAGGCCCTTTCTCATGTATAATGCAGAGCCACCATCATATGCAATTTTAACAACTTGAAGACCAGGTCTTTTTTGACATTTTTTGTTACAATTTTGCTAGAAAATTACTTAGGACACCCAAACATTATATATCTTTTTAAGCGGAGACCCTAGAGAATGAAATGGTGTGTTTTGTAATCTTTTATGTCACATGGTATTTGCGCATCGGTTTTTCAAATGATATTTTTTTGGTAAAAAAATACACTTTAATGAATCTGAATGCACAAAAAGACAATATAATACCCACTTTTTGATATATAAAAGATGGAGTTATGCCAAGTAAATAGATGCCCAACATATCAAGCTTTAAAATTGCGCACGTTCGTGGAATGGCACCAAATTCGATATTTAAAAATCTACATAGGCGGAAATTTAAAAACCTTTACAGGTTACCAGAGTTACACAGGAGGTCTGATTCTAGAATTATTGCTTTTGCTATGATGTTCATGGCAATACCTCACATGTGTGGTGCGACAGGCGAACATTTAAAACTTTTTAATTAATGATTTTATTTGAATGTTTTTATTTTTACACTGTCCCTTTAGTTTTTTTTATTACTCTCATTGTTATTACAAGGGATATTTACATAACAATATGGTACTCTTTACTGAGACATCTGTGGTCCATTAGACCCCAGATGTCTCATCTGCCCTTAAAATCAGTGTCATCAGATGCTTTCCCAAGCCAAAAATGGCTTTGTTTACTTTCGGCGAAACTGGAAGTGACAAAATACTTCTTGCTTCCACATTCCTATACCATAGTGATGATTGGGGACGTTCTGGTCCCTGATCACCCTTATGGTAAGCCGACAGAAGCGCTGGTTTCAGTTTTGGACTCCTCTGTGAGACGGGAGAGCCCGGAAAGGCACCGGAGGACAGCAGGAATGGGGTGGGGGAGGCCCCCCTCCGCCACTAGAAAAAGCAATCCAGCAGCTAATTAGTCTCTAGGATTGCCTTTACACAGAAGAGCATTGTCTGCTAAAAAACAATACTGAAATGATGCCTGTAGCTTCAGGCATCATACCGGTATAACCTTCCAAACTGACAACATATTTTGACCTTAGCCAGAGCTGTCCTCAGTAGTCCCGCTTCACCAGCACTAGATGTTCTCACCCTTCTGGGTTGTATGACAGAAATTGCAATTTAACATTCTCTGAACCCAAACTGTCATGGACCCACCCCCAGCCTGTGATTGGATAGTAAAGAAGAAGCAGCATAGTGATGAGCTCATCAATTGGTCATGAAAAAAGAAGTTTTAACATAGGCTTATTCCCTAAAACGCATTGACATAGGAACGACCAAGGGAGCAGCATTTTGCCATCCACTCAGCATCGGGGACATTGCGAATGTACAGATTTTCATCTGGTTCTTGCTCTTCGATCCAAGCCCTTTTAGACTTCAGAGCTTTCCAGCTGCCAGCCTCTCCGCTGACCATGGTGAGTGGGCTTTCCACATGCAGAATACTTCCTATACTTATGAGTGCATTTTAATACATTTTCTTTAATAAACCCCTTTTATATTTCACCAGGTTGGTGCTATTCCTTCCTTTTACATTTTCATTGGTAGCTGTTCCTTTCAACACTGAGCAGCAAGGCCTATGTTTTCATTGCATCAGCATTGGAGTTTTGAGAATGGTTTGGGCCGAGCAAAAGTTTGACCCGAACCTTGCCTGTGTTGGAAAAACAACAGCAATCTGCTTACATACTGTGACTGTGTATATGCATTATAGCTGTCTATGCCAGCAGGTGACGCTGTAGTATTATACATCCTGTTATATCATGTATTCTATACAGGGTGAAGTGAATAGCTGGTTGTTAAGGAGTGGGCCTGGAAGCCAGCCCCGGCGTCCTTAACAACTGATGAGTCATTAATTGTCAATGGGCCTTCCTGCTGACAGCTAAATAAAGAAAAACCATTGCCGGTGTGGGGTCCCCCCCCCAGAATCCCTATCAGACCCCCATCCGAGCATGTAGCTTGGTAGGCCAGGGAAGGGGGGACTAGCAAGTGCCCCCCCCTCCTGAACCATGCCAGACCACATGCCCTCAACATGGATGGGTGGGGTTCTACCTCCCCACCCCAAAGAACCTTGTCCCCGTGTTAATGGGGACAAGGGCCTCATCCCCACAGGGCTGTGGTTGTCGGGGTCTGCGGGCGGGAGGCTTATTAGAATCTGGAAGGGTGCCCCCAGGGTGCCCCCAGATCCCTCCCCCTGTGAATAAGTATGGGGTACACAGTACCCCTGCCTAATCACCAAAAAAGTGCCAAAAAGTCATAAAAACATATAGACAATTTTTGACAATTCCTTTTTTTAAAATATAAAAAACAGTGTCCCCCGATGTAGATCCATCATCAATCATGATGTCGCCACCACCGCCAGGCGCGAAAAAGAAAAAATATATATTCAAAGGACCTTTTCATTTTTATTGTTGCACTTTAAGCATCCTTAAAATCACTGCTCCTGTAAAAACAAATATAGTTTTTTTTTTTGCATTGATAGATGTCCCCAGGGCAGTACCCTTTTTATAGCCAATTACTTGCATATAAGCCTTCAAATTGGGGACTTTTGATTTTTCAAGTTTGGGTCCCATAGACTTTAATAGGGTTCGGGTCAGAAGTTTTTCTCTGTTCGGGAGTTCTGGTGCAAACCGAATAAGAGGGGCTTTGGCCCATCTCTAATCAGCATCCTAGCATGTTTTGATGTTCCTGAAATACATTTAGCTTAATTAAATTGAAAGTTAGATTGGACCTTAAAAGTTAGAGGTCAGGGAAGATGTCAGGACAGCAGCACTAAGAACTGGTTGTTACTAATGTATTCTATGAGTATGAACTTTTAATGAAGAGCCATCAGGAGGAAGTCACAATATGGCTGAGACCATACAGCGTCTGTTGCTGGTACCCGTATTGTGGCTCTTCTGTTCCTGTCATGCTACTTGGGTTCATGATAAATTTTACAGTCCCAATAAAGCCTCCTGTTTAGTGACTATGAATTCCAGCTGTCTCTACAGCTACAAAATCTGTGAACAAACATAATTTGCCCACAAATGATTGAAAATCTCCTTCTACATTTGGACCCCAACCAAGAACATACAGGACAATAAACTGTGTATTATAAAATGCACCTGTTGTTTCAAAGAAGCCATGTTTTCTGAAACAAAACTTGCAATGGCTTTGAGGATCAAGGTGTAGAAAATAAGGATTGTCTGTATTACCATTATGTCATCCTCTCATGACTGTACGTGCTGCACATCGCTCCTTGGCACTGGTGGTAGGGGATGGATCAGGCTGCAGATCTTTGTTGATACTACAATAATGAGCTGTGTTATTGATGAACTTAGGTAATGTGAGTTATAAGCAGCATGGTTTTAATAGACTGAATGGCGCTTTTCAGCATTTTGGATTGAGTGTACCTTTATTGGAAGGAAGTCTAATGTGGAGATATTGAGACATAATGAAATATATTCATTGGTAGTGGACCAGCATTGATTGGTGAGATTTTTTTTATATGTGGAAGGGAGGAAATTTTTACTTAAAGCTCAATTGAAGCAGTTCTGTTGGTTGGATCAGTGTGCAGGGGGCAGTCAGACATTTGGAGACCTGAGCCACTGCCTGTGTATGAGAGCAGTAGTCTGACTATCAAGGTGTTGTCATCAGTGGTGGCCCGTCCATTAGGGGGCCCTAATCCATGCACATGGCCCCTAATCTACATGCAGGGTGCCAGACGCATGTATTCCAATGGGGTTTTTTTATTTTTTGAAGCACGTGATTAGAGTCGGAGGCTCTAATTGGCTTCAAAACAGGGTGGACTCAGAGCACAGAGCACTGCACCCTGAGCCCACCCACTTGTGTGACAATAGCAAATTAATATTCGCTATTGTCTTCCTGATTCTCCTCCCGGCCAATCAGAAAGCTGGTCCTGAGACCCGATTGGCCAGGGAGTCTCAGGATCCACTTGTTGTTTGGCCGGGAAGAGAAGCCCTGGCTCTTTGCTCGTCAAGCTCATTGCTTCATCTTGGCTCAGATCCCATAAGGCCTCCGATCGCAGCCTCCCAACCGTCTCCTGCAGCGAGCGGGATCACGGCCTCCCGTCCATCTCATCCACATCATTCAAAAATAGTAAATTTTATAATTACACATCTACTAGGAGCTCACTATTCCATATGTTATAAATGTATTCATCAAAACATAAGGAATGATAATACTATAATTAAATAGGTGGACATAAATCCCTATTCAATACATAAAAGTATGCATATCAAAATTTAAGAGAATACAAAATGAGATAGCAATTTTTGTCCCACTCCACATTTAGGCCAAATGGGACATAAGTTTTAAGCTAATTAATCCATCTGGTTTCCAGACAGAGATTTCCCTTTTCACATAACTTCCCCTCTAGTGTGGAGATTACCTATAAATTGCCATAAATAGATAAATAGCGTGCCAGTGGGATCCTTATTATAACACTTCGCATTTTATATAAATCCTGTATAATAATAAAAATAGTGTTTTGGTACACTATGATTTTATTCATATCTGTTCACCATTCCCAAAGCCAAAGCAAGTATTTGCCCATACTAAATTTCAAGGTGCTCAGCACCTTTCTCTGGGTCTGAAAATTCTCCAGCTGCCAGCTCAGTATTTTTTTCCCTCCAACCAGAAGACCTTCTGGCATCTGTGGACAAAAAGGATGCCTACTTGCATGTGCCCATTTTTCCTGGCACACCAATGCTGCCTGCATTTTACAGCAGGCATGAAGAATTACCAATTTGTTGCCCTACCCTTTGGTCTGCCCAATGTACCTTGAATTTTCACCAATTTGCTAGCCCCTGTTCTTGTTATGCTTTGCACTCCCCATAGTGGGATATCTGGGTGACCTTCTTCTGAGAAAACAGTAAATGCAGTCTCTGTTAGCAAATATCCTATGATTTTTTCATACTCTACAGAGATTTGGGTGGATCCTAAATCCCCAGAGGTCAGTGTTGGAATTGTTCATCATTTGGAGTATCTAAGCGAGGTCCTGGATATGGCTCTGTCCACGTTTTTCTTTCCAAAGGACAAACTCTACAATTCTGGAGCGAACCAACACTACTCGGTCTTAACATCTCAAACAGGAAACCTTTCTTTTTGCACCTGTCTCGGTATAGGTCCTGGAGCGAATCTATGAGGTTTACTACTTGTTAAGGTTGTGACTGGAGACCCCTAAATCCTAGGTGGGTTTAGAGACATCTCATACTTTTTTAGTATCCTATAAACGATTGTCTCTGACGTAAATGACAAAAGAGTCTTCTTCCAGTGGGTCTATAGGGTGATACCCCTCACGTTTCGTATTGTTCTTGTCCCCGATCGTTTAACCACTTTTAAGTTCCATGTAACCCGTCTGGTTTCCCATCCCGTTGTTTAACCATTAAGAAGTACGGACGACATTTTACGTCCGTCGTAACCACACGGTCCTTTTTACCCGTGTACGTTCATCCGTAGGAAAAACAGGTGTCTACGG
>BLSH010468666.1:1192940-1204952 GCA_018402905.1 Glandirana rugosa
CCCCCCCCCCCCGTCACGATACACCAGGGAGGGGGGGGCTGAGAGACAGAGGGCTGAGAGGGACCACATAGCACTGCCCCCCCCCCCCGGGCTCTGTGTGCGGGCAGGCGGCACCTATGTGGATGTGATGTTGCCGTACCTGACGGCCAGCAGCGAGCGGCAGCCCCGAGTCTCTTCCTGGTCCGGAGCTTCTCCTGCTGCTCTGCTCCTTCCAGCCTTCGCCTCCTGCCTGTCCTCTTCCTCCGGGCCGCGGTCTTCTTGGAACAGAGGAGATGGGTGGGGGAATGGAGGCTCTGGGAGCGCCGGGGTGGCCGCGCCCGCTCCTCTTCAGTGGTCAGGGAGGGGGGAGAGGCAGAGCTCACTCTCACATGTATCTGCCCTCCTCGCTGGCCACCTCCCCCTGAATCCGCTGCCGCCGGCTGAACTCTGCATAAAAATCGGCCCACTGAGCCATCGGCCCACCGGGAAACTCCGGGTAGTCCCGATGGCCAGTACAGGCCTGGTTGCTAGGCAACCGACCGCTTGCGAGTGAGTCGGATAATGATGCCGAGGTAAAACGAGCCCCCCTTTACGGAGCCTCGCGCCCCACTATTTGAGAACCACTGATATAGAGGGTATTCCATTGATACTCACCACACCAAACTTTCTGAGGCAGATGTTGTACTCAGACCTCCTGGAAGACTCTCAATGGGCGTTCCCAGATTGCCCAGATCTTCTGTCCCAAGGGCCACATATGCTGTACCTGTTTATCTGCAGCCCTCTCTCCTCCACGACCTTCCAAACTACACAGCTTCCAGGAGGCAGGGAATGGGCATATGAAGTCACACACTGCACAGCACAAAACATAGAGCCTAGTGTACTTTTATACCTGAGTGGAGGAAATGGACACACACCCTCTACACAGTCTCATAGGGGAAACATGCACATCTGAGGCTGTCCATCACCTGCTGTGTGTTGAGTGTGTGTGTGGGGGGGGGGGAGCTGTCACCAGAGATTGCCTGGTGTTGTGGAAAACTGTCAGAAGTGCAAGTACACACTATAGAAGGATATGCTTTGTTAATTTTTCATTTCAGAGGTTTACAACCATAAAGGCTCCTTTGCCTTTCACTCCTTAGTGAAGGTTTGTATACAGAGTGCCTCATGTCAAAGTGTATCTAAATCCAGGAACAATATTTAACACATTGCAGCTTACCGGTCCTTAAATATAGTGGCTGCATTCGTTTAATTTTTTTGGGCATCTTTGCTATCACCATCACCTTGTGACCCATGTTTCATGTCCTACAGTCAGTGTTTACTCAAAGAACTATATTTATGAAGGAGCAGCATTGTCACTTTAAGACAGGAAGTTTGTTATGACTACAGAACACCTGGTCCTCTCCCCTTCTCCAAAACCTACAGGGGAGGTATTCTGTGGTCCTATGAGAAAACGAAAAACAATAGTAACTGATAACAGACTGCAGAGACAGAGGGCACAAAACGCTATCAGCTCAATAGATTTCTGGTAGAATCAACAGGTATGTTTTTGCATTTATTGATCAATAGAACAAATGCTTTCAATGTCATGTAGCCAATGGCCCACTTAGGGGTAGCTGAGCGTTGTGGTTCATCTGCTCACACTGCCCTCGATAGTTACTTTGTTACATAGTTAGTCCGGTTGAAAAAGACACAAGTCCATCTAGTTCAACCAAAAAAAAAAAACAGAAAAATTATATATAACCATTCAATCCTATATATAATCCTTCACCCACAGTTGCTCCAGAGGAAGGCAAAAAAAAACAGCAAAGCGTGATCCAATTTGCTATAGCAGGGGAAAAAAATTCCTTGCTGATCCCCCGAGAGGCAATCGGATTCACCCTGGATCAACTTTACCTATAAATGTTAGTACCCAGTTATATTATTTACATTAAGGAAAGAATCCAGGCTTTTCTTTAAAGCAATCTGCCGTGCTGGCCAAAACCACCTCTGGGGGGAGTCTATTCCACATTTTCACAGCTCTTACTGTGAAGAAACCTTTCCGTATTTGGAGATTAAATCTTTTTTCCTCTAGACGTAAAGAGTGCCCCCTTGTCCTTTGTGATGACCTTAAAGTGGATAACTCAACCCCAAGTTCACTATATGGACCACTTATGTATTTGTACATGTTGATCATATCCCCCCTTAATCTCCTTTTCTTAAGAGAGAATAAATTCAGTTCCTCTAATATTTTCTCATAACTGAGCTCCTCCATGCCTCTTATTAGTTTGGTTGCCCTTCTCTGCACTTTCTCCAGTTCCCCGATATCCTTTTTGAGAACTGGTGCCCAAAACTGAACTGCATATTCCAGATGAAGTCTTACTAATGATTTGTACAGGGGGGCAAAATAATGTCTCTATCTCTGGAGTCCATACCTCTCTTAATACAAGAAAGGATTTTGCTTGCTTTGGAAACTGCAGCTTGGCATTGCATGCCATTATTAAGCTTATGATCTACCAAAACCCCCAGATCCTTCTCCACTATGGATTCCCCCAGTTGTACTCCCCCTGGTATGTACGATGCATGCATATTCTTAGCCCCCAAATGCATAAATTTACATTTATCAATATTAAACCTCATTTGCCACATAGTCGCCCAATTAGACAGTGCATTGAGGTCTGCTTGTAAGTTGGAGACATCCTGCAAGGAAGTTATTCCATTGCATAGCTTGGTGTCATCTGCAAACACTGAAATTGTACTTTTAATCCCAGACCCAATATCATTTATAAATATATTGAAATCACATCCATACCGCACCCGGAGTCACATAACAGGCTGGTACTTTGTTTTTGTTTGTTTTATTAGGGGATTGAACTTGCATGGGGAGTAGGGGTGTTATGGAATGCCCATGGAATTAGTTGAAAACGTGCACAGAACCACTATATACAGCTTCGTATATACACCTCCTCTTGTTCTCCAGCACTTCACTTGCTCCAGTTACACATCTTCCTCCAGCACATTACTTGCGTCTCTAAACTCTGGTTCCTTTCTCCTGCACATTACTTGTTCCAGGCCCAGAAAGAAATTTACTGGGCCTTCTCTATTCTTCTAGCCTGACTAGCACATGGTGAGGCCTGCATTGCAGGGCCTCAGAACCGCCCATTACAGGTAGGGACGGTTGGTCCCCTAGTGTGTAGGTTAGGGCCACATCATCCCTTTAATCCAGGACATATGTAAATTACACAGGTTCTGAGGCTAATTTAATGCAGATAAGGCACCAAGTGAGTTTAATTACCACCTTAATCAGCCATAGAGCCTGTGTAATTAATATGTATCCTGGATTAAAGGGATGATGTGGCAACCCTACTGTAGGTACACTGATGTGCTAGCAGGCCTGATGAACCACTACTCCCAGCCCATCCTCTTACTCCAGGTCCTGTCAGCCGCTCCAGCTGTGTTGGCCTTCTCCACTGCCACCATGACACCACAGTCCCTTACTGACTTCTGCATCCTTCCCAGATTGTCTCTCAGCCCAATCCTCTCCGACATGTCTCTATAGCTTCCCAGGGTGTGTGCCACTCATCGACCACCCGGTGGACTTCCTGCTGAGCTTCTCCAGTATCACTGTCTGTTGCTCTCCTGCTCCATTATGCTGCTCCAGAATCTCTTCCCTTCCTCCTGGCTGCACCCGAGCCCAGGCCTCAAGGTCACCACCCCCAGACTGGGGGCGCTCTACCGGATGAGGCCTCAGCAACCTCAGCTACATTCCAGCACCAGCTCTTCCACCCGCACTACTCCTCCCCAATTGGGCTGACCCTGAGTATTTAAGGAGGCCTGCCCCCTGCCAATCCAGATTGAGGATTGGTCAGGGCTCCTTAAAACACTCCAGATGGCTGCAACTTCCTCCAAACTCTCTGTCCAGAAACCTTCCACCAGTTTCTAGAAAAAAGTGGGAGGTCCTGGTGACCTCATCTGTGAATCACTCAATCCTCCCTGAGACACTCCCAGCCCAGAAACAAAAACAATCAGGCCTGTACACCAGTCAGGCCTGACTAAATTTTCCTCACCTACCAAAAACCTATTCACACTAGCTCCCACTTACCAGGGGGGCGCTACAGTTATATTTAACAGACCAAACAGGATCAAATTTGGTAAGTTCATTGTTAAAGTGTAAGTTCACTGTAGCGCCCTCCTAGGTAGGTGCTAGAATGATCATGTATAGTTTTTGCTTTCTCTGCTTAAAGTGGTTGTATCCCCCTGAAGGTAATTTTAACCTACAGGTAAGCCTATAATAAGGCTTACCTGTAGGTGAAATTAATATCTCCTAAACCTGCATGGTTTAGGAAATATTCACCTTGCATGCAGCTGCTGACGTCAGAGGCACATGCGCAGTGAAGGTCTGATGCAGGCACGGCGTATATCACGCTGGACCTTGCCGGAATGGGCATACAGCCGCTTTAACAAGGAGACAACTAGGTAAATGTATGTGCTGTCTGCTTAACAGAGAGCTGTGATTGGTTTGTAGGGTCTGCTCATTGTGCCCTGGTGCTGATCATGCTGTCTTGAGAAGTTTCACATGGGTCTAGTATCTATGCAATGTACTGGACAGTGGGTAGAAACCAGGCAGATGAGAGCGTGAATGTTCATACAACCCTGACCAATTAGAAGGGGATGTGCCCAAATGCAAGCTGGGTGACAGTATTTATTTTTGATGAGCACATGGGCTCTAGGTCTTCCTCTAGAGAGAGAGGTCCAGATGGGGAGGGGGCTGCTGCCTCTCTCCAGTGCAGGCTGTCATACGGCCTCAGGTGAGCGACCCTTGGGCCTGAAACATAGAAGCTGCAACCCATGGTTCTTCTGAGAGCAGACTGAGGAAGGATGTCCACGGATCCTGGCTGGTAATACTGAGGAAGGCTGCCAATGATGCTTCAGGAGCTTTGTGAGTACAGACCCCCACAGGGGATCCTTGGGACTTGTGCTGCTAAATCCCACTCCTGGTGCTAGAAGTCAGTTGCTGGGTATAAGCTAAAGGGGACACTGGCTAGTGTCTTGAAGAGGAAAAGTTCACTGAGTTCCTTCCGCTACAAAGGGACTCCTACTGATAACCTGCTACACAGTTCTATTAGGAAAGTTGTCCTCATCCGTGAATAGTTAATTTGGAGCAGTGGCGACTCGTGCTTCATTTTTTGGGGGGGCAGCAAACAACCACACCACCCCCCCACCGCCGGGTCTGCACTTACCCAATGCACAATCACTTCCCCTCCTTCTTGGCAGCAGTAGGAAAGCAACCAGGTGTACAGAGGCAGGCTGCGGCATGCTCCCAATAGAAATTGCCATCTTTCTTCTCCCTGCTTCAACTCTGCCTCTGCACATTACCACTGGTGTTTTGGCAGAACACCGGAGACTGCACACTCATTGGCTGCCACCAGCTCCCCCTTCCTCCTCCTACTTCTCTACTCCTCTTCTTCGCTCCAACTACCGGCACAGACATCACACAAGTGGGTGGACAGCACTGCGCCCCGAGCCCACCCTTTTTTTAAGCCAATTTGAGCCTCAGACTCTAATCATGTGCTTCAAATAAAAGAAAAAAATCCATTGAAATCCATGCGTCCGGCACCCTGCATGCAGATTAGGGGCCGGGCACATGGATCGGGTGGAGCAACACCGCCCTGCACCCCTAATGAGCGGCTGCCACTGATTTAGAGTATCCTTTTAATTCCCTTCTCCTATCCAAGTTCTCCAAATAAAACACAAAAAACAAATCCCCTGGACTGGTCATACAACAAGCGTAAGAATGTGTGCACTTGGCTGTGTGAAAATACCCCGTGTTTGGCTGTGGATCTATCAGTGGGAGACTCAGAAACAATTATTCAAGCAGCTCCTACGGGTGTAGCGCTGCATCACCTTTACAGAGTATCTGTAAAGTGACCCTACACTGGACACCCCCCCATCCCCCTGGTCCGGCTGTACCTGAGTCCCGCGATCCCCCTCTGTCAGACACGGGGTCACCGCTTCACCGGTCTGGGAATTTGGAATCCCCACGACTTTATCTCCTATCTGTACCTCTCAAATGGGTACGGATAAGAGGCATTCTAATTGGTCAGCACCGTCACATGGAGCTAGCCCATCCTGTCAGAGCTGGAGGAGAGGGGAGAAAGTTAGGAGGGTTTCAAATCCCCGCACCAGTAAAGCGATGTCATGGTGCCTGACAGCGGGGGATCATGGGTCTCTCGGGAATCTCACAGGATTTTCTGTAAAGATGAACCTACCCTTTAAGGTTTACATACACGTTTAATCAGTGGCGACTGGTGCTATACCCCGGTGGGTTGGGTCACCCGCACCTCAAGACACCCCCTGGCTGGTCAGCCCCACACTTACCCCATCTAGGTCATTGGCAGCAATCCTCCGGACGGCGAGCGGCAGCTTCCTCTGTGTCTCCTCCTCCCCTGCATCACGGCATGCATCTCCTCCCCCCTCGCCTCCATGCGCCGTGTGTCTCCTCCTAGGCGGCTATTCGGATTGCCTCTCCGTTCGGCCAGTCGGGTGATGGGTCTCAGGACCTGCTTCCTGATTGCCCAGATGGAGAATCGGTGTGACAATAGTGAATGTTCATTTGCTATTGTCACACAAGTGGGTGAGCCCACCCTTTTTTTGAAGCCTATTAGCGCCTCTGGCTCTAATCATGTGCTTCAAAAATAAAAAACCCCATTGGAATCCATGTGTCCTGCCAGGGCCGGCCCTACCATAGGTCCAGGTGGGTCCATTGGACCCAGGCAGCACTTAGAGAGGGGCAGCAAATTTAACCATGGCCACCTCTCCTTCTCTTCTATTTACCCATCAAATTGACGACCAATATTTTTTTACCAGCAGTTTTGTGTGTCATGACAACAACTGCCCCCTGGGGCGCTCCACATTCCCCTATACTGCCCTAGCCCGCCCCTTGGAATTGAACATAATGGCATGTCATATAATTTTGCATATAGACAAGGTGCTGTTGCATGTAAATCTGACTTCCTGATAAATTTAATTTTAGTTTTAATTATCTTGATATAAAATAATGGATGTGGGGGCCTTCTGGTGGGCATGATTTTTTTTGAGGAGGGGGTGGGGGGTGGCATCATTTTATTCTTGGACCCAGGCAGCACAATGTCTTGGGCCAGCCCTGTGTCCGGCGCGCCGCATGTAGATTAGGGGGCCAGATGCAGAGACAGGGGGGCGGCGCCCCTGTGCCCCATATGGATAGGCCGCCACTGCTTTTAATACAGCCCCGGATCCAACATCCGCCAATCCCATAGTTACAAACTACTTTTCATGTCTTGAAGTCTCCGATGCATGGATGACAGTATTATCAGATGTGTTTATTATTGTTATTATTGTTTTTAATTGACTGAATTAACATTAGCCTCTCTGCCTTAGAACAATTTGTCTATGCATTATATTCCTGAAGGTTATGACACGGTTAAAAAAAAAAAAAAAGACATCTAACTATAACATAAAAAAATTACTGTGTAAATTATTTTTTTTTAAACCCAGGAAAATGACAAGCGAACATATGAAAATAAACAAAAGCTCTTTTGTAATTCAAGTTGAAGGCTTTGCAAGAAAGTCTACAGGGGGGAGGAAGGGTGGATTGGGATGTTCAATAATTGTAGTTCAGCTCTGCATTGGTAAAACAGAAAATAATTAACGTCAGTCAAATGTATGGCATAGTCGGAAATGCAACATTTCTCAACAAAGCAGGGGGAAGGGGGGAGTCATTACTATTAGTATCCATGCCATAGAGGGGACTGGAAGAGGACCCAAAATCAAACAGGCACTAAATAATTTTACCATTATCAGGTAATGTGTGTTAATTGCTGAGTTTATATACTCTGAATGACATACCATTAGAGACTGGGTATGCATTGTAACTAGAGCATTAATAAATTTAAAATGTGCCTATTAGGATGACAGCTTTGGAGGTGCAAAGAAATAGCAGTTATCACTTGGCAGACGCAGCTCTCACCCCATCTGCCGAGACTTTGCATACATTTTCAGCTTCCTGAGCAATGATTAGGGCTGTCAGAACCTCTTTAACCTTCTAACTGCTGGTCCCAACTGGCCTTAATTAAAGACTAATGAATTCAGAAGATACAGGCCGTGAGGAAAACTGCCTTGACAGTTTGTGTACAAATTAAGCACCAATTACTTCATGCATCTTTTATAGAGCTGATACAAGTTCCTGTTATTATTGTAAAATATCGACCTTTTTTTCTCCACAAGGAAAAAAAAAAAAGATTCAAAATGTCCTAGCGCCTTTTTTATTCTCTCGTTCCAAATCAGTTGAATATCTGGATGTTAAAAAAAAAAAAAAGATATCAAGTTGTTTTACATCTCTGGGAATATTCCACTCCACAGCAATGCGTAACTTGCACAGCAGCTAGAAGAATACTTTAATGCACGGCGGTTTTACAGGAAAGTCACGTTGTTGACAACTGTTGATGTGATGGTTTGTTGGGGAGGTTCGCCAAGGAAACATTTAGTAGATGCTCACAAGAATAAAAAGTGACTTTTATGAACCGATGCTTCTTCTTCGAGGAAAGTAGTTACAATGATATAATGGTGTCTCACTCAACACATAACCACCTACTGTGATGTGGTTCTCAAGATTCGTTGATGTCTCTAAAATCTGATATTGATAGAATATCAAAGCTTTTTTATTGGCATATATGGTCAGTGAGAAAATGGCTAGTTACCAGAATGCCTGTGGTTACCCTGCATTTCCCCGTTACTGACTTACCATGTCTTGCTCTGTGTCTTTGTGTGGGTTGCCATCTTGGTAGAGGCAAGATTTTGGTTCTCATGTCAGAGCTGCACCCCTGATGACTAGTGATCTAATGATTGATGGAGGAATTAAAGAATTTCCACTGCACTTGGGTTATAATCTGTAGCTTGCATAAATTGTAGGTAACAATTAAAACAAATGTTAAGAGAAATGCAGCGTTTTAAAATTTCTTCATGAAAAGCTCACAAACTCTAGGAAATTCCAGAGCATGTTATTCAAATAACTGATAAACCTTCAAAAGTCCATAAATCCTGGGGGACACCCAAAGTGTGTTGCAAATCAACTATAGGTGAAATAATGAATCTCCACCCACACCATGGCACACCGGGCCTCTCTTACCCTGAGATGTGGACCACTAAAGGTGGTCTACATGCGCTCCAACACTCTTCTGGCTCGTCCTTGCTTATCAATAATAACACCAGTTAGATCCTGTTGGCCCCTCTCAGAAAATCTAGTTCCTGATGTTGGAGATGAAGATGGCCAGTCCCCGCATCCTGTCCCCTTTTGATACATGATATTGACTTATTATGGATATTTTTTTTTTCTTTATATCATGACCAATAATATTTGTTTGATACTAGTGTCTGAACATATTGTATGTTAAAAACTAACATGCGTGGAAGAGTATCAAAACAAATATGTGGCAATTCCTCAGTTTGTTTATAAGTAAAAAGGGAAAGGTATGGGGGCATTTCTAGAACCTGGTACCCAGTGCACGTACCCCTGGTCTTCTACTTAGTGCCCCATATCTCATTTGCAGTAATTGTTGCAGTCATTCCAAATGCGCCTCTAGATCAATCTCTGTTGATCTTTGGTTATGTGATTAGTTATCTTGTATATCCATTCCCACATCTCCACCAATAACTGAACTTTTCTTCACAATGCCTTACTGTATTTGATAGGCAGCTTAGTGAGAATCTGGCATTGTTAATTAATTACCGGATTCCCAGATTTATCTGTACATTGCAATGCATATTTCTTATTTACTCAATTAATGACAACTGCTGAACAATGAGGTTTTAAATTTCATGTGCAATACACTTTTGGAACATTGAGGTTATTTACTATAGCGTGAATATGCGATTGCGTGGTAATTAGTGCTCAAAAAGGCAAATTACGCTAATTAGCGCCCAAATGGAATTCACAATAGCGCTGGCAAACAAATACTCCCAAAATCGGATTTGCTATAGCTCCCAGACAACAGATAGCGCCTAAACGCTTACTCTTGCTAGGACCTGGAGAATTGCACATGGAAATAATGTTTAGAGCATGATATAAGTGTGTGAAAAAGTGATTTCTACACTGAAATATCTTTAAAAGTCAGAGAAGAGATAAATTCCCTGACTCTTTACAGCTAGATGCCAGCACAACAGAGCATGCTCAGACATGCAAACTACTCTCATTTTAACTCCAAAATTAGCTTTGGGTTAAAAAGCGTTTTTAGGAGTGAAAATGAGAGTTATTTATCACAATGCAAGTTTTAGTCATTGATTCTAATGGTACAATTGTAACTTCCCCAATGAAATACTTGTTGAGATGAATGTATCTTTCTCTCAAAGAAATTGTCCTTGCAACAATGTTGCTTCTTCATCATCTCTTTTGTTTTTAAGAATGCTAGAATGTTTTTAATATTTTTCTCTATCACTTTCACTTGTTGCTACTTGAATCGATTGCTGTCCATCTCACAAAAATCATTACCCAAACTCACACAGGTGTCTTTACAAACCACAAACAATAGCATTGCTGATGCAACTTTAAAATGAGTCACAATTTTGTGTGTTTTTATTATTTCCAAATGATTCTAATTTGAGCCCAAAAAAGTGATATGTGTACCAACAGCAGAAAACAAAATGTAATTCCCAAAAATCAGAGGGTAACATCACTATTCTACACTCACACACCAAGAACCACCAAATATCACAGAATAAATCAAGAAGAATAACTCCTGACTAATGTAATGTCCAAAGAAATGCAGTATAGGTGTATTTATGTGCAGGAGGGCTCCACAGTGGTTCACATTTTAGAAGTTCTGCCTAGCAGCACTCAGGTTCTGGGTTTGAATCCCAAACATGCCATTTCATGTAGAGAAGTTGTCTGTTCTCCCTGTGTTGTTAAACATGACTCTGGGCCTTCCCCAAATGATCTCTACATGTAGTATTTATGTGTAGGAGGGTTCCACCACCATTGCAAATTGTGTCACATGTTTTCCTTGGGCAAGGACTCTAATCAGCCACCACCACTAATTGCAGCCTCTTATCAAGCCAAAACCCACAAAATGACAGCCGATTATCTCTCAGCATGCTGATAGTAATCAGCCATAACCAGCCTTCAAAACAGATGGCATATGCCAGAAACAGGTTGTTCACTGGCTCTCTGGCCTTCCACAGTACATCTGCATTGATTAACTTCTTGCACCCTAGGGACTTAGGGCTGTTTTACACCACAGAGATGCAGCCTAAAAGTATGTGGCAGGACAGTGGCTCACAGGCTAGCACTTCTGCCTATTAGCACTGAGTTTCTGAGTTTGAATCCCAATCCTGCTACCTGGCTAGAGGTTTGTATGTTGTGGTGTTAAGGTTTATTTTTCACCAGTGCTGTCCTTTTTGATGGGTTTCACATAACCCCAACAAATCACATTATAAATCAAGCAAGTGAGGGTTTGCACCAAATCTAGAACTTGGGTGTTTTGGCCCAGATATGGATGTGTAAGTCTGGTGTGATCCTGCCCACATATTTTAATGTTGTATGCTTATGATTAGTGTTGAGCGAACCCGGACTGTAACGTTCGGGTCCGTACCGAACTTTCGAGTGTCCGGGGCACGGACCCGGACATTTCAAAAATCGTTTGGGTTCGGTCCGGGGTTCTGCTATTTTACTTCACGTGTTGAGAAGCTGCAGGGCAGCCAATCAACAAGTGTTTCACTGGTTTGCCCTTAGAAGCCATCACAGCCATGCCTACTAATGGCATGGCTGTGATTGGCCAGTGCATCATGTGACCCAGCCTCTTTATAAGCTGGAGTCACATGGTGCTGCAGTCACATGCTCTTGGGTTAGTGTAGGGAAAGGAAGCTGACGGCGTGAGGGAGAGAATTGAGACATTTTAAGACATTTTAAGATCTGATCCTGCATCCTGAGATCTGGCTTGGGTTTGCTAAAAACTTTACAGGCCCAGGCACGGGGCCTGTGAGCTTTCAAGCCATGCCTGGGCTTGCAATGTCAGGCCCAAGCGAGTTGTG
>BLSH010468666.1:1217248-1230524 GCA_018402905.1 Glandirana rugosa
CCCAGGCCTGTCTTGGGCTTGAAACAGGGCCTGGGGCTTGGGGTAACTTTAGTTACCTCTGGGCCTGAAAATCCATGTTTTTTACAACATATTATCAGGACCTTCCAGGATCTCCAGACGTTTTCCTTCCTTTACACCCATTCCCACCCTGTTAACTGGATGTTTCTTTACCCCTGTCCCTTTGGTACTCCCGGCTTATTTATACTTTTTTGACACAGTTTGAAGATGATTTTAGAACAGTTCTATGGCCTCTAATGTTAATTAATACTTTTCAGACCCATTTTGAAGATGATCTCCATTTTTGCATTTTTTATGTTTTTATTTTTTTAAAAATATTTAAAGTTATTTCCCTGTCCCCATTTCTTTGTAGGTCAATTGTCCCACCCTTACCCACATTTCCTTCCTTTTGCAGACCTCTAGGACCTTCCAGGACTATTATACAACATTTTTTGTACCTAAAAGTCCGGGTCTCCATTGATTTCAATGGGGTTCGGGGTCCGGGACAAAGTTCGGGTTCTGTCCGGACCCGAACCCGGACTTTGTCCCGAAGTTCGGCCGAACCAGCAGAACCCGGACTTCTAGAAGTTCGCTCAACTCTAGTAATAAACTATTTACAAAAATATGATGGGTGTACTCATTTTTGTGAGATACTGTACATGTGTTTTTTATAAATCATAGTCTCTATCATTTTTCTGTGCTTGCTTCTTTTATCTGAAGTACCTGGTTGATCCTGCCAGTTACCTTTCTTCCTTGTTTTAAACTGACCACACAAGGCATAGAAGTTGATGTGTGTTAGCATGGTCAGTTTTCATCCTTTGGCTGGCCATTTACACGTACAGGACACTGTGTAAACACATAGCATGCCTGTATTGGGTAGTTTGTTCAGCCGCCACACTTCATATGCAATCACAGCCTGCCTCTTAAGCACGTCCCCTGCTCAAGCACAATTTGGCTCAGGCTGAACAGACTATGGAATACAGGTACACTATGGCTCTCCCTCATTGGCTCACTGGCTGTGATTGACAGTTTCAGCCAATGAGGAGGGAGAGTCCCCAGAGAGCCGAAGCTCTTGTGCACATCGCTGGATCGTGATGGGGCTCAGGTAAGTATTAGGGAGGGCTGGGGGAGGGAGGGGGGCTGCTGCACGGAGAAGACTTTTTACCTTCATGCATAGAAAAAACTTTGAGCCTTTAGAACCACTTTAAAGCGGAGCTCCACCCAAAAGGGGAAGCTCTGCTTGTTTCCCTCTCGCTCCTCCCCTGCCACATTTTTCACCTTGTGGGCTTGTGAGGAGGGAGCGGGTACCTGGTTTTGACTTCCTGCTGAATTTGCCGCTGCCGGAAGTTCAGCCCTCGGCACGCCCGGCCCACTGAGAAAGCGCAGTGCGATTCGCACATGTGCAGTAGGAAACTGGCTGTGAGGCCACCAGGTTTCACTGTCGATTTCCCTTACCCGAGATGGCGGCACCAGCACCTGAGAACCAATTCAAGAATAGGCTTGAGTGAGGACACAGCGGGATCCCTGGACAGGTATCCCCATGATTAACCCCCGAGGGGCGGAGCAAAATGCATTGGGTCGTGGCCTGGTGGAGGTTGTCATTCCCCTTCTAACCACCTACATCAGGGATTTCCTCCTCTCTCTCTTCATCCCTGGACAGGTAAATGCCCTTATAGTAAAGGTCAGCAGGTACAGTATTTGTAGCTGCTGACTTTTAACTTATTGGTGGGGGAAAGGGGGAGTGGTTGGAGCTCCGCTTTAACTTAAGTAGGAGTGCAAGGACTGAGAAGCAGCTTGCTGACCTGACTTTCAGGGAGAATCAGGCCATTGTTTCAATCAAAAGAGGTAGCACTGAAAATAGAAAACCTTCAAATAAGATACATTAGAACATGTTATAACTTGCTTGCAAAAAAAATAATTAGATCTTTCAAAAGTGAAATCCAAATGGTGTTTATTTATAGGAGACCTGCTCCGGAGCTGTTTAGCTCTCTAAATATAACCCATTAATTAAGTGATCTCAGTTTCTGAGGAAGAAAGGGCTCCAAGTATACAAATTATCCAGTTTTTTAAACCAAACAATAGGCATCATTTTTCATCTGTGATCAACCTGCTTTTAGGCTGAATGCCAGGCAGTTATAAAAGACACCATGTAATGCAGTTATGTATTCAATAATTGTGTTTACAAATGCAACTAATATAAGACTGGGCTCAGCAGGGACCAGTCAAATTTCGTTCTGTGTGGAGCCCTCCTTGTTCAACAGAAGTCGATCGTTAGATCAACTTCTGTTGAACAGACACACTGGAAAACTTTCATTGATCATCGGCTGCAGCAGCCACTGCTCAGTGTATTCTGACATCGAAGAGTCAGAATAGAATGTCCCCGGTGGGGGAATCCCCCATCGACATCACTGGTGTGTGTAGCGCTACCCCCGAAGGGGGCGCTTAGTAATTTTGAGTTCCCTGTTTTGTGCCTGAACTCCAAGAACAACCTCAGCCCCTTTGACACGCCTGTATGAATAAAAGTAACTGTAAACATGTATAAAGGCACAAGTATGAATACCACTTACCTGGCTGTAGGTTACTACAAGAAATAGACACACACCCACTTATTGGTAGATGCACTTAAAGTGGTTGTAAAGGCACAAGGTTTTTACCTTCATGCATTCTATGCAAGAAGGTAAATCAACTTCTGTGTGTAGCAGCCCTCCCAGCCCCCCAATACTTACCTGAGCCCCCACTCTATCCAGTGATGTCCACGGAAGCCTTGCCTCTCCAGGGACTCGCACTCCTGATTGGCTATTGGCAGCAGCGGGAGCAATTGGCTCCTGCTGCTGTCAATCACAGCCAGTGAGCCAATCAGAAGACAGAGGGGGTGGGCCAAGTCGTAGCTCCATGTGTGAATGGAAACACAGAGCAGCGCCTCAGTTCGGCTGCCCTCGATCCAAGCTACTTGCTGTGGGGGCATCCGACAGGAGGAAGGAGCCAGGAGTGCCAGCATGGGACCCGAGAAGAGGAGGATCTGGGACACTGCAAAACCACTGCAAAGAGCAGGTAAGTATGACATGTTTATTATTTTAATGAAAAATATCTATTGATACAAGTTAGAATAGATGGTGATTTGAACATAAATGACCACACAACAGGTACATTTAGACACAGTCTGCTAGACAGAATAGTGACTATACTTTAGTAATACTATACCATTAAACTGGAACCAATTCATGAATTAGCAAATAAATAATACATTTTGCAAATATACGTTAACTACAATATGAATAATAATACTACTCTGGATCTGAGTGCACTCTATGAGATTGGCTAGGATACTATGTAGTGCCTCCTAAGAAGTAACTCTTCTACTAAGCAAAAAGGCAATGATCTCTGGGTAGCAACAGTAAAGGGGCAGCCTTTAGTATGGACTCTTCAGCCGGCTAATGTTGGGGCTCAATAACCAATAGCGCACTTGGAGACAATTAGCTAGACCTGGAGACAGTAATAGAGCTATAAAGTAGCTGTTTAGGTAGTTCCTAAGGGCTTAGTCTCTAGTGGGAGCAACAAGTACTGGCCGCAAGGCCTCTTACCAAACCCTGTGGCACGGCAGCTGGCATCCCTCTGATTAGGTGTCTGCTCACTTTGGGTTGCCTGTGGTGATTCTGGTATTCTGGCACACTGGTATGTAGCACAGCGAAGTCTATGTCCTGGCAGTGGCTCCATCGCAGAGAGTGAGGAGGCAGGTGACCTTATCAATATACTGCAGCTCCTTCATGGTCTAGTCCCTGGATGGAGGCAGGCAGGTGACCAAGCTTTACTGCACAATTGCAGTACTTTTTTGTACTGCAGTGATAAACCTGGCTCAGCTGTCTAGCAAAGCTGTATACATTCCAGGACATGTGGAGTGAAATGCATATCACTTGGCAGGTAAAACCGATCCCACACAAGGGTTTTAATTGTGTATTTAGTTGCTTGCCTGGAGTTTTGATAGAACAAGCAAAACAACATTTTTCCTATCACACTTACCAGCTAATCAGCAAAATGATGCTGTCTAATAATTTGCATTAAAAACTGAGGTTTTAATTGCACATTTGCAAAAATGCATAAAAGACGCACTGCCTTGATAATACCTTTCTGCATAGTGTGGTCCTCAGGTCGGCCATACAGGGTTCGAATCACCGGCCGAGATTCGAACCATTAATGTGCAGGCTGAATGTACCAAGTTGATCGATCAATCAACTTGAATACAACCAGCCTGCCAGATTCGCTTGCGATTATGACAAGCGGCTGCTATAGCCGCTAGCGATAATAACTGTCTTCTCCCGCCGGGAACGGCTTCCCCCGCCCGTTCCTGCTGGAGTATATAATACAATAGATACATTGAGAGCAGGTATACCTGAAGCAGCCCATTCCTCCTTAAAGTGGAACTTTATGCTGGGTAATTAAAATGGGTGGACAGGCAGAAATTTTAATGCAGAAGATCCATGCTTTGTCTCTTCTGCAAAAAAAACGACTTACCTGCCTATCTGCCTTTGTACAGTGAGCTGTGCATGCTGTGGTCTGGCAACATATTACGGGACAGCAGCTGTCTCCAAAGTGTCAGACATTTTTGCTGGTATATATAACGGAGCTATTTGACTTCTTTTATATGCTTCTAACCGTAGGGGTGGACCTTCAGAAGTAAGCAAAGCATCTGATTGGTCGACTCATTCATAGGAAATAAACAGTTATGAGCACTCAATATTAACTCAGTACCTACATCCTAAAACACAAATCCTTTTAGAAAAGAGAAAAGAGGGGCAGCAGAATTTTTCTTGGTACCATCAAAAGACATTACACTAGATTAAAACCACATAATTTTATTATTACAAATAACATCACAAAAAAGTGCTAATTTTACTTAAAAACGAGAATGTAAAGATGCAAGTCCTTGTTTTATGGCTGTACTACACCCACAAAGGAATGCCAGCTCGCACCACAGAGATGTTAATCCATGAAGGATGTGTGCGTGTAGTCAGTCAATCTCGACATGTTTCGCGGAAATTCGCTTCTTCAGGAGTATGAGGGAGCAAATTTCTTCAACAAAACAAAGAATGTACTGACATAGTAATACCAATAATGAATACATATTATGAATTGATTGAAAGAGTAATGGAATTATAAGGATAGATAGATGCTAGAGATTAGTGGCCATCCGCCACGAACCCCAGGAACCAAATGAGGTCAGCAAACAAACACCAGACAGAGGCGCCAAACCAATCCTCACAAGGCGAGCATGGGAACAGTACCACATTTTAAAAAAGTTATATAAAATGCTTACCTTACCCTCGGATTCTGCTCAGGGCACCTAGGCAAGGGTGATATCACTATCCTTTGGTAAAGTCCAGAATTCAAGAGAAGAGGTGATTACACTATGCTGTTGTGTCATAGTGGGGAGGGGAGTTATATATTATCATTTTTAATCAATTTGAGCAACAGGGAATTTTTTTCTTTTGGATTAAAGCTGACCCTGGCAGTGTTATATAGTTTGTCCCATCCCCTGTCCCTTTTCCTGGACAGCTTGATCTGCATGTAAATGTGGAGAAAAATGTAAATAAAGACGTGTAATAAAGGGATTCATATGCTGAAAACTAGTTAAGTTAAAGGTAAGTTATAGCGGAGTTCTGCCCCCTCCACCAAAAAATTAAAAGTCAGCAGCTACAGATACTGTAGCTGCTGACTTTTAATATTAGGACACTTACCTGTCCAGGGATCCCGCGATGTCGGCGCCCCAGCTAATTTTTCAATCAGCTCCCGGCAGCTGCTGCTACCATTCCTTGTAAGGGAAACCGGCAGTGAAGCCTTGTGGCTTCACAGCCGGTACCCTACAGTGCATGCGTGAAGCGCACTGCACTTTGTGAGTGGCCCAGCGGCGGGGTAAGGAGGAGGGGCTGAACTCCCAGGAGGTACCCACTCCCCCGCCCAAAAGGTGCCAAATGTGGCAGCTGAGGGGGGGGGAGCAAACAAGCAGAGCTTCCCCTTTTGGATGGTGCTCCACTTTAACTACATAAAGCATTCAAAGAATACAGAATACTATATTTTTTGCGCTAAGGGCAGAATTATGGTCAGACCCTAACTACTCTTAAAAATGCTCCCTCTCCCCTCCTAATAACTATTCTAACTAACCTGTGTAAGAAAAGATCTACATCTATATCACTTACCTATTTTCAGGCTGTTCTGGTCACGTGATCCCCACCCCCGATGCAGGAGAAGAGCGATTGACAATGGCTGGTGATGCCTGAGTGGTGACATCACCCATTGGCTTACTATGGATCATCTATTGTCAGCGCTCCTTCCTCTCCCCTGTACCAGCGCTGGCTGACACAGGGGAGCCAATCCTGTAACCAGACTGAATGGACATGACAATGGAAATCACATTGTTTTCAATGGTGCCCATTTACATTAAAGGATAAGTTCACCTTTAAAAAAATATATATAAATGCACATTTGCAGTTAAAAAAAAAAAGTGCATTTACTATTTTTTTTTTAGGAGCCTGGAAAGCATTGCACCAGTGATTTGCAGACCGCTAATGCCATGCAGGTCTCCTGCAGACTGTCGGTGTAAGCTGTTTGCCCGTACCTCGTATGGGCAGGGAGTTCCACACTGACGGGAAGAATCAATGAACTACCAAAGCCATCATTCAGCGCCGTGGTTGTTCATTGGGAACTACAAGCCAACAGCTACAAAGGCTGTCAGCAGTTGTAGTCCGTTCATTCACTTTAGCTTGTGGCAACGAGCAGGGGGAGGAGATTCTCCACTCGCTGCCACAACAGGGAATCGGGGGGGGTTCGGGGACCGGTACTTTTGTAGCATGTTACATGTTACATCCTGAATATGGATCGTACATGTTACAAAGGGTGAGCTTATGTTTTAATGCAGCTTACCATGGCAAGATTTTAGAAAAGTGTCTTATACTACTTTGATATGATTCCAACATGATAAGGGCCCCATAGATATGCAAACCACTTCAAAGTAGCATCCAAATTGCAGTACATAATCACATTGAAAGTCAGATCAAAATGTGATGGCAGCAGTGTGAACCTAGTTCTAAACTGGCCATACATTGATCGAAATTTGGCCAGTCCAGCAGGGACCGTATGAACTCTAATCCGCGTATGGGTAGGCTGGTTGCGCACATGTTGATCTATCATTTAAAGTGGTTATAAAGCTTCATTTAAAAAAAATAAATAAATAACAAACATGCCTATACTTACCTGCTCTGTGCAATGATTTTACACAGAGCAGCCACAATCCTCTTTTTCTAGGGTCTCCCACCGGCGCTCCAGGCCCCTCCTTACAGAATGCATTAAAATGAAAAACCTTAAAGTGGTTGTAAAGTTAGAAGTTTTTTTTTTATCTTAATGCATTCTATTCATTAAGATAAAATGCCTTCTGTGTGCAGCAGCCCCCCTAATACTTACCTGAGCGCATCTCTATCCAGCGATGTCCACGGCTGTCTGGGACTCTCCCTCCTGATTGATTGAGGCACAGCAGCAGTGCCATTGGCTCCCACCACTGTCAATCAAAGTCAGTTAGCCAATCAGGAGAGAGAGGGGGCGGGCTGAACTGAAACTCAGTGTCTGCATGGACACAGCAAGCTGCTTTCTGTGGGGGCACTAAACAGGAGGGAAGTGCCAGGAGAGCTGAAAAGGGACCTGAGAAGAGCAGGATCCAGGCTGCTCTGTGCAAATTCACTACAACAGAGCAGGTAAGTATAACATGTTTGTTATTTTTATAGAAAACTGAGACTTTACAATCACTTTAAGGCTTTAGAACCACTTTAACTTGTTTACAACCAGCCTGTTGGCTGCCAGTTATAGCTGGTGGTGCTGATCAATGTATTCTGATGACAAGGAAGTCTCCCCACTGTCAGAATAAAATAGCACAGCAGGAGGGATTACCCCATCCACATCAAGTGTGTGCAGAAATACTATAACACCAGCACTTACTGTATAGATCCATTAAAATTACAAGTGGTATTAGCATCTGGATTTCTCTTGATAGTAGCACACTGTAATTCCCTGCACCAGAGCACTCTGGGAGGCTGAGAGGACTAGATCATGGAGACAATCAAGTTCTGCTGCAATACACATAAACTGATAAGGAACATACTGCTAGGAGGAGAGGGCAGAAGCCACATTTATATATGTGCTGCTACTCCTTCACTGGCAAATCAGCAGCTTGATGGAGTCCGCTTATTAGCTGTTAAAGAGGAAGTAAACCCAGATCCAGATCCTCCAGCGATGTCCCCGCTCCAGGCCGCGTCCATCTTCTGTCCCTCTTCCTTCCGGGGCCGCGACTCCGGCTCTGTGACTGGCCGGAGTCGTGTGACGTTATTCCCATGCATGGGCACGGGAGCCGCCAGTCATGGCACAGGGTCAGTAGAGAAACGGCATGGAGGCCGCTTCTTCACTGCGCATGTGCCGACATGACGTCGGCACCTGCAAAACACTGCATATCTCCTGAACTGTGCAGGTTTGGCAGATATGCAGGGCACCTACAGATAAGCCTTATTCTAGGCTTACCTGTAGGTTAAAGTGGTTGTCACAGGTTGACAACCACTTTAATCTCCATAAGAAGGCTTCAAGAGATACTAAAGTCTTTTTGGTTAAAAATAACAAACATGTTATACTTACCTCCTTTGTTGCAGTGGATTTGCACAGAGCAGCCCGGATCCTCCTCTTCTCGGGTCCCTCTTCTGTGCTCCTGGCCCCTCCCTCCTGTTGAGTATCCTCATAGTAAGCAGCTTGCTATGGGGGCACCCGAGTCAAGCCATTCAGACACGGAGCTGCATCCCAGCCCTGTCCCTTTCTCTCCTCATTGTCTCACTGACCTTGATTGACAGCAGGGAGAGCCAATGACACTGCGCTGCTGTCTCAGCCAATGAGGAGGGAGAGTCCCAGACAGCCAAGTCTCTCATGAAACATTGCTGGATTAAGATTGGGCTCCGGTAAGTATTAGGGGGGCCAAGGGGGGCTGCTGTACACAGAAGGTTTTTTATCTTAATGCATAGAATGCCTTTGCAACCACTTTCAGTAAAAACGTTACCTTTAGCCCGAGTTCACACTTCCGCTCGACATTGAAGTCGGACCCCAGCACTTCTTTAACAGAAGTCAATGCAAGTCATACCAAAGTCGGAGCAAATGTAGCGCAGGAACCTTTTTATAAGTCGGAGCGACTCAAGAACGGTTCCATTGCAGAGAATGGGGTCTGACTGGGGTCCGACTTCTAATGCGAGAAACCACAGATCCAGTGTTTCCTCTTGCCCTGGATAACCAGAATTCACTTGTCCAGTACACAGCCTGTAATCAGGAGTAATAACAGCAGCCTGATTATACAACAAGACTGTGAGCTACTCTCTAATTGGTTGCTGAGACTCACTGCACATTGGAAATGTTTGCACTGTGTCACTAAACAAAATTCACCGAGTTGATTTATATTCTCCAAATCTACAACATACATAAATCACCATTCACCAATAGGAATAGGAAAATCGGTATTGTTAAAAAACATAATGCCGAACACTCTAATTCACAATGAAATGATCCTTTATTTGACTCATTTAGCAGCGTTAATGACTTCAAATTACTGTCAGTGTTGAAACGAATGGGAAACACGTCAAATCTCAAATCACCTTATTTGACCCATTGGCACATGCTGTATTAACAAATTGCAGACAATTTATTATATGACAATTTGAAATCAACCGTTTTAATTTGGCCAATGAATTTTCACTATCGTCCAGAGCTCTGTTTTAGATCTCATCTAAAGGGAACATCAATGGGACATAGGACATAATCTAGATATAGAGATGAACTTCATATTGCTTTTCCAGAAACAATAAAATGTATTAAAATACAGAAAACATATTCCTTTTTTATCTGAAGGTTCTGCTTTTAAAAAAAAAAAAATGAAGGAAATTAGTACCTAAACTACAAGGATAGTTTATGTAAGCACTAACAATTAATGTGACGCTTAACGATATCCTTCCAAAACCTTTCAAAATAATCCATACATGTCCACCACTTAAAGCGGAGCTCCACCCAAAAGGGGAAGCTCTGCTCATCTGCTTCCCCCCCCCCTCCGGTGCCACATTTGGCACCTTTCGGAGGGGGGGGGGGGGTTGGAACGGGTACCTGGTTTTGACAGGTGCATATCCCGTTTCCGGATGACCTGGTTGCTGCTAGATGTGGCGGCGCCCCTGAAAGATCGGCCCCCCTCCTCCTTACCCCATTCACAAAGTGCAGCACACATGTAGTAGGGAACTGGCTGTGAGGCCGCAAGGCTTCACTACCAGTTTCCCTTACAGGCAGTGGCAGTGGCAGCACCCGAGAGCTGATAAAAACATCGGCTGGGGTGCCGACATCATTGGATTCCAGGACAGGTAAGTCTCCTAATATTAAAAGTCAGCAGCTAGAGTATTTGTAGCTGTTGACTTTTACTTTTTTAGTGGGGGGGTCTGGACCACCTCTTTAACCAGTTCCCTATCGCCGTATGCAGAGTGACGGCCGGGAAGTGGTTCTGTCATCCTGACTGGGCGTCATATGGCACACTGCATCTCCAGTAGTGGTAAAGAGCTTCTGTCAGACGAATCACAGCTGATCACAATGTAAACAGGAAAAGCCGCATATCGGCTTTTCCTCTACTCGCGTCAGCAGACGGGAGTAGAGGAGAGCCGATCGGCAGCTCTCCTGACAGGGGGGGGTCTGCGCTGATTGTTTATCAGTGCAGTCCCCCCTAGGATCGCCACCCAGGACCACCAGGGAGCCCTCCTAGGACCATCAGGGAATGTCCACCCAGGGACCACCAGGGAGACAACCAGGGAAGCCCACCCTGACCACCAGGGAGCCCACCCAGGGACCACCAGGTAAGGGGCACAGTGCCCAACAGGGATGTCACTCAGTGCCATCTTGGATGTCACCCAGGACCACCAGGGAATGCCAGGGAAGGACCACCAAAGAAGTACCATCTAGCATTGTCGCCCACCAGTGCCACCTATCAGTGTCTACCAGTGCCACCTATCAGTGCCGAGTGCCACCTATGAGTGCCCATCAGTGCCACCTATGAGTGCCCATCAGTGCCGCCTATGATTGCCCATCAGTGCCACTTATCAGTGCCACCTATCAGTGCCCGTCAGTGCTGCTTATCAGTGCCGCCTAGCAGTGCTGCATATATGTGCCTCATCATCAGTGCCCATCAGTGCCACCTCATCAGTGCCGCCTCATCAGTGCCAATCAGTACTGCTTCATCAGTGCCCGTCAGTGTGGCCTCATCAGAGCCTGTCAGTAAAGGAGAAAACATACTTATTTACAAAGTTTTGTGACAGAAACAGAGAAAAACTTTTTTTTTTCAAAATTTTCGGTCTTTTTTTATTTGTAGCGCAAAAAAATGAAAATAACAGAGATGATAAAATACCACCAAAAGAAAGCTCTATTTGTGAGAACAAAATGATAAAAATTTTGTTTAGGTACAGTGTCGCATGACTGCGCAATTGTCATTCAAAATGTGACATCGCTGAAAGCTGAAAATTGGTCTGGGCGGGAAGGGGGGTAAGTGCCTGGTATTGAAGTGGTTAATATGTTGTTACTAAACCCAGGAGCCTGCATTTACTATATCTGGTCTCCCACACTACACAGGACATGCAAATTCTGCCCCCCCCCACCACAAAGCACAACCGCCTCTTCCCCACAACCCTGCCCCCTTGTGACGTCACCGGCCCGGGCATGCTGGATCGATGACGTCATAAGGGGCGGGATCACTCGCTGATGTCATCAGGTGACCCCGCCCCTTAGCTATTTAAGATATTTCAGATGGCAGAGCAGGCAGTCATTGGTTGATAAGAACGTGCCGGACGGCTTCCCGGCCCGCTCCTTAACAACCAGCTATTCACACAGAATTTGAATTGGTCGATCATTTTTCGGCCGATCTAAATTTGAATCGTTCAGAAAATTTGGAATTCGTTAGAAAACAAATAAACTAAACAAAATGAAACAAATTTCAACAAAATTTGTTACTGATGCATTTGAATCTCCGAATAACCAATAATTTGTCCAAATTTACATTAGGACTGAAACAAATAGTACATGTTTGACAGTGATTCTCCACTTCCAGCAAGGTATTCAATATGCATACCTACATTGGTCCAAGCTGGAACAATGTAACTAGACATGAAAAAAAGATTATAAGTGGAATTCATCTCTAACTAATATAACCTATAATGCATTTAAGGCTGTGAGATGTGTCCTTGGTTTTCCATTCTTTGTGCTTTTATTGTGAACTCCACTATTCCCTAAGGCTGGATTCACACCTATGCAAATTGCATGCGGCTTACACGGATGGCGGCTCCGTTCATTCTCAGCAGCAAACAGGTGTGAATCCAGCCTTATTGGAAGTTAAAACCAGTTCCTATGCACTATTTTTTGTTTATTTGACAGGTGCTTCCTATCGAAAGTTTTAGTAAAATTAATAGCTGCATTTCAGTGGGGTTCTTTAACCACAACAGTACCTGGCACGAAAACCCCCTTCCTGTCCAGGCCATTTTTCAGCTTTCAGCGCTATCACACTTTGAATGACAATTACTCAGTCATGCAGCACTGTACCCATATGAAATTTGCGTCCTTTTTTTCACACAAATAGAGCTTTCTTTTGGTGGTATTTAATCACTAGGAGGGGGTTTATTTTTTGTGCTATAAATAAAAAAAGATTGAAATTTTTTTGAAAAAATGCCTTTTTCTTTGTTTCGGTCATAAAATTTTGCAAATTAGTAATTTTTCTTTGTAAATGTTGCCCAAAATTTATACTGCTACCTATCTTTGGTAAAAATAACCCAAATAAGTGTATATTATTTGGTCCTTGTGTAAGTTATAGAGTCTACAAGCTATGGTGCCAATCATTGAAAAAAGTTACTAACCGTGGTATCGAACATCTGAGATATTGAATGTGTTCCTGGTTTATTATATGTGAATAAACCCAATAAAAATGGTTTCTATCCATCGTCATATTTAAAACCCGTTGTAAATGTTTCTTTTTAATGATTAAACGTTTTAAAATACTGGCTTTGTTTCTTTTTCCGTAAAAAAGTTTTTTTAAAGTTAGAAAAAAATAAATATCGTGTTTTTTATTTGGGGGAGGATCACTAATTTATGGTGGTTTTCTTTCGAGATAAACACACTTTTTTTCCTGCGTTTAAAGTATACCCATGTCACGACGTACTGACTCATTAACAGTAAGTTTCACACTATCGCGACT
>BLSH010468666.1:1231602-1245268 GCA_018402905.1 Glandirana rugosa
ATGGGTGACAGGTGACTGGCGGTGGTCAGTGATGGGTGACGGGTGACATGCCACGGTCACTGACGGGTGATGGGTGACAGGTGCTCTTTATGATGGCAGTCTGGGGACAGGTACACTTTATGATGACAGGTACCCTTTATGGGGGCATATGTGGTGACTGTTGGGTGACAAGTGCATTGGGGGGGGCAGGGGGGGTCAGTGTCAGTGTGATTGTACTGTGCAGATCAGTAACTCACTGATCCCAGCTCTTCTCTCCTCACACTGGACTCTGTGTGAGGAGAGAAGAGCTGGTAACAGTGAGTTACCGCTCTGTTTACACTGGATGTGATCGGCTGTGAAGTAGATCACAGCCGATCACAAGGTATCAGCCGCCGGCCGGCGGCTGATACCTGTGTCGGTGACAGGCAGTGTTCCCCAGGAACACGCCGCCACCGGCACACACGCGCAGCGCGCTCCCGATCGCTAGCATGCGCCGTGCGAACGGCGGGCGTGCCGTTTGTGATCGGCTGTGACAATGGCTGTTCACCCCTGTCGGTGTAGCGGCGCAATCCCGGCTTAAAGGGAGGACGTCATATGACGTCCACCCGCTGGGAGAGCAGGACCGCTCCGCCGTCATTTGATGGTGGGCGGTCCTGAGGCGGTTAAATAAGTGGGCACTTCAGCTCTTGCAACCATCCATCCATCCATCTGAACGCTGCTTCTCTCTCTTCACAGGTATGTCTGTATTGCTGATCGCTCCACCCAAAAACTGAAACATTGCTATCTGCCTTTGCCTTTTAACATTGGTATGTCTGTTTATACTGGCTTCATCTTCCTTAAACTGAACACTGAATGACTGCTTAAATGGCTTTTGGTAATCTGCTTTTGTCACTGCTGTTTAAACTACATCTGTAACCATGTTCATAACATTGTGATGTTTATTTAGCCTATAAGCCTTACCTTAATTATGGTTTCTCTTATCTTTACAATTTGCCCTTCTTGGCCTTTGTTGCATTTTAATTGCAGTGTTAGAAGTTTGCTGTGATAGTGGTGTGCCTAATATCATCTTCTAATTCAGTGGTTCTCAACTCCGGTACTCGGGACCCACTAACAGGCCAGGTTTGCAGGATAACTGAAATACATCACAGGTGACATCATTTGCTGCTCAGTGATTGCACTATTCTAGTCTGCATCTCCCAAGGTAATACTGAAAATCTGGCCTGTTGGTGGGTCCCGAGGACAGGAGTTGAGAACCACTGTCCTAATTGATTAATTGTCCACCTCCACCCCCACCCATCACAGTATAAAACCAAGCTTTGCTTACGGGGGATAGCATTGCAGGGGGTTCTTCCAAAAAAGTGGGGTTCTTTAAATAAGTGGGCACTTCAGCTCTTGCACAAAGCGCATTCTAACAAGAAACTACTTTATCACCAGACTACATGTAACCTTGTTTCCAAAACATCACACTTTCCTCTCTGAAACATGCATACCTTACCTCTCCTTTTCACAATAGCAGCCCCTCTCCTCACACTACCTTTTCTTCACCACTCTTCCCCACCCCACAATCTGCACATATCATCCTCACTTCACCCCTCTCCCTATTACTGCACTCACCACCTCTTTCTAACTCTATGCCCACATGATAACAAAACCAGGATGCTCAAGCACATCCCCTCATATAAATCATATTCCCATGTTGCCTGCCTCTCTCTTCTGCTTCTCCTAGCCTCTGGAGATATTTCCCCAAACCCTGGGCCTCTCTCATTTAACCACACACATCACCACCACCCCACACCCTCTGGCAGTAGTCGCAATCCAAGCAATTTTATCTCCATCCCCCTTCTTCCCAAAACCAGCCTCCCCTACCGCTTTGCCCTCTGGAATGCCCGCTCTGTCTGCAACAAGCTCATTGCTGTTCATGACCTATTTGTCACTAATTCCTTTCATCTACTTGCTATCACCGAAACCTGGCTCCACGAATGCGATTCTCCTTCTCCTGCTTACCTCTCCCACGGTGGCCTTCTCTGGACTCACTCCCCTAGGCCTAATGGATGCAGGGGAGGTGGAGTGGGATTCCTCTTATCCCCACAAAGCACCTTTCAGGTTCTTCACTCTCCTCCCTCTCTGTCACTCTCATCATTTGAAGCCCACTGTATACGTCTATTCTCTCCAACCTCCCTAACAATTGCTGTGATCTACCGGCCTCCTGGACCACTGTCAACTTTCCTTGATTCATTTTTTGCCTGGCTACCCTACTTTCTATCTTCTGAAATTCCCACAATCCTTCTTGGGGACTTCAACATCACATTAACACTAACACTGCTGCTACTTCTCAATTTCTTAGTCTAACTTCGTCCTTTGACCTAAAGCAATGGGTACAGGCTCCTACTCACACTGATGGGAACACCCTCGACCTTGTCTTCTCCTATCTATGCACTCCATGCAACTTCTCCATCAATCCTTCTCCCCTCTCCGACCACCACCTTATTAGTTTCTCTCTCTCCCTGTCTTGCACCACCTTCCCCTCCAATCACCTAACCATCACTCGTAGAAACCTTTGCCAACTCAACCCTTCTCTGTTCTGTTCTGCTACTGACCAACTCTATGAAAAAATCTCACCCCTGTCCTGCCCCAACCAAGCCATTGCCATCGACAATAAATCCCTGTCCTCAACCCTGGAGAAGCTTGCCCCCCTCACCACACACAAAATCAGGCCTCGACCCCTACAACCCTGGCAAACAGATGACACCAGAAACCTCAAAAAGCGTAGCTGCGCCCTTGAGCATCTGTGGCACAAGACTAAGTCTATCAAAGACTTCAACCAATACAAATTCTGCCCTCCATAAATAGAATTCTCGCCTCCACACTGCCAAGCAGACCTATTTTACCACTCTTATTAACACCTTCTCATCCAGCCCGGTCAACTCTTCTCTTCCTTCAACTCCCTACTTCATCCTCCACCGCTTCCACCCACTAACACACTCACTGCCCAGGACATTGCTAATCACTTAAAAAGCAAGATTGACACAATTTGTGACGAAATCTCCACTCTATAGGCATCTTCCCCAGTTAACACCCCATGTCAACAAGCACAATCAACACTATCCTTATTCAAACCTACTACTATAAACGAGGTTGCTAAACTCCTTTCTAACGCCCACCTAACCACCTGTCTACTGGACCCTATTCCCTCTCAAATACTACGCTCACCCTTTGACTCTATCCTATACTCTTTAACTCACATTTTCAATCTCTCCCTCTCTTCTGGCATCTTCCCCAATGCTCTAAAACATGCATTGGTCACCCCCATACTCAAAAAGCCATCCCTGGACCCTACCGATCTAAACAATCTGCGCCCTATCTCCTTGCTCCCCTTTTCCTCCAAACTCCTTGAACGCCTAGTCTACAACCAACTGAGTGACCACCTTGTTAAGAATAACCTTCTGGACCCCCTTCAATCTAGATTTCGCCCTCAACACTCCACAGAAACTGCCCTTCTTAAACTCACAAATTACCTACTAACCGCAAAAACCAATGGACACTACTCTGTACTCCTACTCCTGGACCTTTCGGCTGCCTTTGATACTATCGACCACCCCCTCCTCCTCAAAAAACTCTACTCCCTTGGTCTCCGTGACTGTGCTCTTCAGTGGCTCTCGTCCTACCTATCCCATCGTACCTTCAGCATATCGTACAATTCTACCTCCTCCTCTCCTCTTCCTTTCTCTGTTGGGGTCCCCCAATGTTCTGTTCTTGAACCTCACTTATTTTCAATATACACCTTCCCTGGGTCGGCTGATAGCCTCCCATGGCTTTCAATATCATTTCTACGCTGACGATACCCAAATCTACCTCTCCACCCCCCAACTTACTCCATCAGTCTCCTCACGTATCACTAGCTTATTAACAGACATATCTGCCTGGATGTCCCACCACTCAAACTCAAATTGTCCAAAACTAAACTCATAATATTTCCTCCCCCACTTGCCGTTTCCCCCGACTTCTCTGTCAAGAGCAATGGCACAACCATCCACCCATCCCCACATGTCAGGGTGCTTGGTGTTATCCTGGACTCTGAATTCTCCTTTTGGCCCCGCATCCAATCACTTTCTAAGGCTTGCCGCCTCAATCTCCGCAACATCTCTAAAATACGTCCCTTCCTAACCAATGAAACCATAAAGCTCCTGATTCACTCCCTGGTCATCTCTCGCCTCGAGTACTGCAACTCCCTCCTCACTGGTCTACCTTTAAATAGACTAGCCCCTCTCCAGTCCATCATGAATGCCGCTGCCAGACTCATCCACCTTACAAACCGTTCAACGTCTGCCACCCCTCTCTGCCAATCCTTCCATTGGCTGCCACTCGCCCAACTCATTAAATTCTAAATACTAACAATAAGCTACAAAGCCATCCACAACTCTGCTCCCAGCTACATCACCAACCTAGTCTCAAAATACCAACCTAACCATCCTCTTCGCTCCTCCCAAGACCTCCTGCTCTCCAGCTACCTCATCACCTCCTCTCATACTCGCCTCACAAGCCTCTCCCATCCTCTGGAACTCCCTACCCCAATCGGTCAGACTGTCCCCATATCTATCCACCTTCAGGAGATCCCTGAAAACTCTTCTCTTTAGGGAAGCCTATCCTGCCACCACCTAATAACTACACTCCTTATTTTCTCAATCAGCTCATCCCCCGCAGTTATTGCCCTTTCGTATCATTTAACCCTCCCTCCTAGATTGTAAGCTCTAACGAGCAGGGCCCTCTGATTCCTCCTGTATTGAATTGTATTGTAATATAAATCCTGTATATTAATAATGCAAAAAATAATAGCTAAATAAATAAATATATAAATGGTAAAGTAAATAAATTCTCATTGTTGCTGAAGACCTAAGGCATAACTACACCATATACATTTTAACATGCACAAAAACTGTTAATAATAAACCCAAAAACAAACATTTATTATATTGCAGCTTACCAATTCTTAGATGTGATGGCTGCATTTGTTTTCTTTTTTAAGCTTTCTTTCTTATATTTTTATCTGGCGATCCAACCAGCAAGTCTGTTGTTTTTCAAACGCTCAAGCTCTCCAGCAGATAATATCAGTTTATATAGGTGAGGCAAACCATTTAACACTTGCAGGGGTTGTTAAAATGATCAGTTTTTAATTATGCATGTGAAACCTTTATCCCAAAAGGGAAAATAATAAACAGTTTGCTGTAACTGTTTATAAAGTGTGAGCTGGAGTTTGACTTCAATTTGGTAGTGTATCTAAATCTGCTAATACATTTAACACTCCCCTCCCTCCAGGTTGACAATGCTACTGTCCACTGTGCCTCCTGTACTCATTCACCCAGAGTTGTGTCTTATTGATACAGGAGGTGTGTTACTGGCTAGATCACCAGGCGAAAACAGAGGGAAAAGGCCAAAGAAATGAAAACTGATGCAGGCGCCACATCTAATGATTGGTAAGCTGCAATATATTACATTTTTAGTTTTGGGTTTAATGCAGCTTTAATTATATTCATTAATGTCCACAAAGGATATACATTTTGTGTGCACCAAATGCCTTTACGTAGGTGTTACCTTGTAAAAGTAGTGATGACATCATCACCGTGCTGTGTGTAGCTTGTGCAGAGTGCTTTGAGAGGGACCCAGCATGCCCCACCCACTACAGGCTGCCTGCAGAAAACTACAGGAGGGGGCGGAGACAGGACCAGTCACCCTGCACAAGGAGAGAGCGCAGCACTGACCGGTCTTTATTACAGGAAGCTCCTGCACAGAGGAAATATGCATAAATCACTTGGTGCTGGATTACTGCACAGATATGAAAGAAATACACAAAGGACACCAAGATCCCAATAACAATACACATGGCTTTTGTATTTATCCACTTGACCTCTTGAAGATTTACCCCCCATTCATGACCAGGCCATTTTGCGATACAGCACTGCGTTACTTTAACTGATAATTGCGTGGCCATGCAATGCTGTACCCAAATAAAATTTGTCATTTTTTCCCCAGAAATAGAGCTTTATTTTGGTGTTATTTGATCACCTCTGAGGTTTTTATTTTTTGCGCTATAAACAAAAAAAAAAAAGACTGTCAATTTTGAAAACAAAAACAATATTTTTTACTTCCTGTTATAAAACATATCCAGTAAAAAAATTTAAAAAATAAATTCCTTAAAAAATGTAGGCCAGTATGTATTCTGCTACATGTCTCTGGTCAAAAAACCCAATAAGCGTATATTGATTGGTTTTCGCAAAAGTTATAGCGCCTAAAAATTATGGGATATTTACTGGAATTTTTATTTATTTATTTTTTACTAGTAATCACGGTGATTAGCGACTTATAGCAGGACTGCGGTATTGTGGTGGTCAATCTGACACTAACTCACACTTTGTGGGAAGCAGTCATACTAATACAGTGATCAGTGCTAAAAATATGCACTGTCACTGTACTAATGACACTGGCTGGGAAAGGGTTAAACATCTAGGGTGATCAAAAGGTTAATTGTGTGCTTAGCCAGTGTTTTTTGTGTACTGTGTTAGGTGCTTTTACTAAGGGAAGTGATGGATTTTATTCCGTTTTACAGGGACACAAAATCCATCACTTCCCCCCTGTCAGAACGGAGATCTGCCTTGTTTATATAGGCAGAGCTCTGTTCTGTGTTTCTGCCCAGCGATCGGCGGGTGCCGGGGGACATCCATTGCCCAGCACCTGCAGATCGGCTTCTGCTGTGAGCAATCACAACAGAAACGTCCTGCCAGTGGCATGCCCCCTATGGGGGAGTGCTGAATCATGTATATATATATGTGATCTGTGCAGGAGGCCGCCCTGTAGCAGTATTTCTGCTATAGAGTTGTTTGAACTGGAGCTCAGCTTTAACCACTTCAGCCCCGGAAGGATTTCCCACTGTAGGACCAGAGCACTTTTTGCAATTTGGCACTGCGTCGCTTTAACTGACAATTGCGCGGTTGTGCGACATTGTACCCAAACACAATTTGTGTACTTGTTTCCCACAAATAGAGCTTGCTTTTGGTGGTATTTGATCGCCTCTGCGTCATTTCTGATCACTGCTATCAACAAAAAAGTATGACAATTTTGCAACATAAAAACAATATTTCTTACTTTTTGCTAAAATACAAGTCCAAAAAAAAAAAAATAAAGAAACAAATTTATTAATGTGTTTTGGTCGATTTATATTACTCGTATTTTTGGTAAAAAAAAATGGCAATCAGCGTTTATTGATTGGTTGCCAAGTTTACAAACAACGAGAATTCATTTCTGGCATTTTTACAATTTTTTTTTTCACTAGTAATGGCGGTGATCTGCGATTTTTATTGGGACTGTGGTATTGCAGCAGACATGTTAGACATTTTTCACACTTTTTTGGGATCAATGACATTGATACAGCAATCAGAATTTTAAATATCCACTGATTACTATGTAAATGGCACTGGCAGTGAAGGGGTTAACCTGCATGGGGAGATCTAGGGGTTAACTGTGTTCCCTAGGCGTGTTCTAACTGTGAGGGGGCTGGGCTGCCAGGGGCACCAGAGATCAAACTGATCCCAGTGACGGGGATCAGTAGATCTCTCACATGCAGCCTGACAGAGCGGGGAACCCCTGTGTTTACATCGGCGGTTCCCCGTTTTTGTTTTCTGCTAGGCAATAGCAGCTCGCCAGCAGAGATCGAGTGCGTCCGAGCTGCAGCCACACTCCTGCAGAGTGCGACGGGCATGAGCCGCGCGAGCCGCCGTTTATAGACAGCGATTCGCGGGACAGAGCCACTCTGCAGCAGTAAATGTTCGCGACGCGGTCAGGAAACGGTTAGGGATGCATCTCTCTCTATCTTTCTGTGCACTTTTTGTTGTTAGAGGTATACTTTGCTGCCCAGTCCCAGTACCTAGACTGTACTGCACAACTGCAGTTGAGAAGGGTCAGGTCACCAGACTGGCTGTGTCTCCTGGGATATGTGACATGCATATCTCAGGAGGCAACGGGAGCATTTGTATTGATATTACAATGCTGATGTTATAAAATGAAAGGGTATGCTGCAACCATGGATTTGATTTAACTCTTAAAGTGATTTTAAACGATCATCTTGTAAAACAACCGGGGGAGGAAAAGCAACAGCACACTGATCTTCCCAGTCAAAGGCTATGCAGGCGGGGGTGTCAGAAAAAGTCTAATCATTGGAGGAGAGTACATTGATTTTTCAGCACAGCTAGAGAACTGACCACGCTGTGCTCTCCTGCTTAGTGCGGTCAGTTTTTATTAGGAAAGCAGAGGAACTGGCAGGAACACCGGGGATTTCACACAAAGGAAGCAATACAAAGAGAAAAGAAGACTTTCCCATACAAGTGCATGGTATAGCAGGCACATATTAGGAATATGAGGTGTTGGGGTAACAAACGCTTTAAAATAACCCCATCATCTAAACATCATTCTAAACCTTGATCTAGTTACTAAAATAATTATTGAAATGTACATACAGTATGCCCAGACTGTTATATTCTTAACATGCAACAAGAGAGCTCTTAAACCCACTGGCTCCGGCTGCTGTCAATCAAACGCGACATGGGAGCGGGGGGCAGGGTGATCCCCGCTCTCTGTGACACAGCAGCGGGGCTTGTGAGTGAGCACACACAGGTGCCCCCATAGAAAGCAGCTTTCCGTGGGGGCACCATCCGAACAGGAGGGGCTTGGACCCCAGAAGAAGAGGACCAGGGCTGCTCTGTGCAAAAGTATTGCACAGAGCAGGTAAGTATTACATGTTTGTTATTTTAATTAAAAAAACCCAGAAAGTTTAAACTGTCTTTATCTCTAATATATCTAACCGTTGACGTCAACCTAAACCTTCAGCTCATTTATAACCTTACTGGCATTAATATTGTTACAATGAATACATTACTTTTATGCCGATATCTTCATCAATATTATTACAAAGTCAAAAACTTAATTTATCAAGAAAAAAAAAATTGCTCCCATAATGCATTATGAGGAGAAATATATGCATACAATCTGGCAAATGTATGAACACTTAACACCTACACTGAAACTTCTATGCCAAATGCAACTGATCTGTTGATTATAGACTAGATAAAGTTCCTTATATAATATTCTCATCACACACCATACTGGATCTCTCTCTGTTGTGGGTTCTGTGACAACCGATGTGTCAGTGTTGCCAACCTACCAGACTGAAATTTACTGACCAGACACCAAAAATTTACTGGCACAACCAAGTTCTTACTGGCATTTCCAAAAGTTACAAAATTACAGTTTTAAGTGCAATTGTCAGTATTTAGGCTCAGGGGCGTCGGTAAGGGGAGGCTGATGGGGCTACAGCCCCAGGGGTGCCCCCGAAAAACCATGGGTCTCAGGGCCATCAAACATTATTAATAGACCCGATCCATTTTCAACAAGTGACGCGGCTGCGTCACCGTCAATGGTCAAATCCCGTGCTAGCGTGGGATGTGTGACGTCCATTAAAGGGCACCAATCGCCGCATTGAGAAGGTGGAAGTGACACTGCGGGACAGAGACATTCAGGCTCAGCTAGGTTACAGCCTCCCAGGGGCAGGGCATGGTGCGGACTGCGGTGGACACTGACAGAACATGAAGAAGGGTGCAGGCAGTGAAGCAAGGACACACACACCTGATGTAAGGAGGCACTCTGTGCTGGGGGCATCCTGATGTAAGGAGGCATGCTGCACTGGGGACACCCTGATGTAAGGAGGCACGCTGTGTTGGAGACACCCTGATGTAAGGAGGCACGCTGTGCTTGGGCCACCCTGATGTAAGGAGGCACGCTGCACTGGGGACACCCTGATGTAAGGAGGCACGCTGTGCTGGGGACACTCTGATGTAAGGAGGCACGCTGTGCTGGGGACACCCTGATGTAAGGAGGCATGCTCTGTTGGGGACACCCTGATGTAAGGAGGCACGCTGCACTGGGGACACCCTGATGTGGGGAGGCACGCTGTGTTGGGGATACCCTGATGTAAGGAGGCACACTGTGCTTGGGACACCCTGATGTAAGGAGGCACGCTGCACTGGGGACACCCTGATGTAAGGAGGCACGCTGTGCTGGGGACAACCTGATGTAAGGAGGCACTCTGTGCTGGGGACACCCTGACATGAGGAGGCACGCTGCTGGGGACACCCTGATGTGAGGAGGCATGCTGCTGGGGACACATCTGATGTACAGAGGCATGCTGCTGTAGACACCTGGCAGGCGATGTGACAATTGATACACTCGGGGCTCCCACCAATTTTGCATTATGGTCAGTTGAACTATTTCATTTTATATTACAATGTAATAATGGAAATAATGTGCTTCAGTGGTCCTGACACCATGCCAACTATGGTGCGGGGATGATTGAAGTGTTAACACCAGGTGTTTGGAGTATCTTTATCTGCTTTTCTTCAGGCTGAAGCCCCTGGTCTTTTCCCCACCTAGCAACACCCCTGTTTAGGCTACAAACAAGGACATTATGCAATTAGCAATGTGATTTAAGGTAGATCGTGTAGCGCCCCCATAGTGATCGGTGCCTTTTGAAAGTGAGTTTTTGGTGGGAGAGGAAAAATTTAGTCAGGCCTGACTAAGTGCAGGCCTGAATGTTTCCATCTGAGCTGGGGAGTGGCTCAGGGAGTAACTGGAGACAGAAGGAAGGAAGGAACACCCCTTGGAGTTTCCTCCTCCTCGAGCAGAGAAGGTACTGGAGGGGGGTGGGGGGGTAGTTGAGGAGGTGTCACTTTCTGATGTATGACAAGGAGCCCTGACCAATCTACAGTCTGGATTGGCAGGGGGCAGGCCTGCTTAAATACAGCAGTCTGCCAGCAGGGGAGAGGAATAGTGGACAGCCTGTGGAAGCCTTGGGAGCTAGTCAGAGAAAGTAGTCTAACTGTGAAGAAAGCAGGTCGGTGCGACCTGGAAGAGGAATGGGCTGGCAGTTGTAGTCCATCAAAGGCCCGGCTAGCTCTAATGTACTAAGCTACACTTTGAGGGGTCCAAGACCCTGGCCTGTAACGGTTGGTCCGGAGGCCCTGCTGACAGTTTGCAGGCCTCACCATGTGCTAGCAGCGGTGAAGAGAAAGGAGTTATGTGAGCCTGATAAATGTTCTTTCAGGTCAGGAACTAAGTGATGTGCTGGAAAGAAGTGAAGGAGCAATAGTCTGCAAGTGATGTGCTGGAGAGAAGTGAAGGAGCAATAGTCTGCAAAAGAGATGTGCTGAAGGAAATAGAGTGTATATACGGTCATGTATATAGGAGGTCCCATAACCAATTCTTTGGGCATCCCACGGTCACCCCTTTTCAGCTTCCAAGTTAAATCCCCTAAATAAGACAAAGAAAAATAAGAGGCGGCCTGTTCAGTGACTTTGGATGTGTGAGATATGGTGGGATTGAGGGCAGCTATAAGGTGAACCACAATTACCAGCTACTCCCAAGGGAGCACATGGCTACAATAGTAAGGCAAAAACATATTTCCTATTTTATTATTTTGTTTTCCATATAGTAAGTAAGTAGCTCAGGGACAGGACTAAGGATGGTAAGAAATTAGAATGGACGGCACACACACATGAAAATGACTCTCACAGTGACACTGACAGCAGTGTGCAGCAGCACAGATGATCACCGACATGACACGTCCCCTTCTGAATTGCAGTGACAGTCTCTCTCAATGCTAGGTCCACTCTTCAGTCCAAACAGCACTGACAGTCCCACTCCCGGCTTGCCTTGCTCCTGTCCTGCACACAAAGCTGCAGCCGCACTGCTCCCTTGCACCATGACATCACATGAAACGCTCAGGCATTGCCTCCGCTACACCTGCCCCATGCCTGAACACACTGTAGCAGGCACTGGAATGGTCTTGGCCGCTCCCCAGACTATAATTGTTCATGTGCAGTTCTGAGCTGAGCATCACAGCCATATTTTTTACTGGCAACCTTTTCCTGTCACTGGCATTTACTGGCAGGAGAAAAATGCCATTTTTTTTTACTGGCTGCCAGTAAAAATACTGTCAGTTGGCAACACTGCGACGTATGGCACCATCAGCAAAACTTAATGAGGGCATACCTTGACGAAGTTTGCACTGTTGCATTCTTTTTTGTGTTATTGTAACACAACAGCAAGTATCAGGTGACTAGAGATTTTTTTGATGCCCGGCCTAAGTTTAGCTGCGTTGGTATGCATCAGTTAACTTGACAATACCTCTATAACTAACTTTCTGTTTCTAAGAGGGTCTGAGAACTAGGAGCACACAATCCCAATTCTCTGTTGCAAGGACAATTAACATTTTCATGGCAAAGAGCATTTTATATTTGGAAAGTTGTATTATGGTCATGAAGGAGTGACAATAAACAATATCCTTATTCTCAAAAAACAATCCATACACATCCACTGCTTAAGGGCCCTGTCATCTAATTGTTTAACCACTTCAGCCCCGGAAGGATTTCACACTTTAGGACCAGAGCATTTTTTGTGATTTGGCACTGCGTCGTTTTAACTGACAATTGCGCGGTTGTGCGACAAAACAAAATTTGCGTCCTTTTTCCCCACAAATAGAGTTTTCTTTTGGTGGTATTTGAATCTCCTCTGCGTTATTTATGATCGCTGCTATAAATAAAAAAAGAGCGACAATTTTGCAAAGAAAACCAGTTTTTCTTACTTTTTGCTAAAATACAAATCCAAAAAAATATATAAAAAAACATTTTTTTTCATCGGTTTTGGACGATTTATATTCTTCCTCATATTTTTGGTTAAAAAAATCGCAATCGGCGTGTATTGATTGGTTTACGCAAAAGTTGCCGCGTTTACGGATGATGAGAATTCATTTCTGGGGTTTTTATTTTTTATCTGTAATGGCGGAGATCTGCGATTTTTAGCAGTACTGAGATATTGTCGACATGTCGGACCATTTTGACACTTTTTTGGGACCATTGGCATTTATACAGCAATCAGTGCTATGAAAATGCACTGATTACTGTGTAAATGCCATTGGCAGTGAAGGGGTTAGTGAGGGGAAGGAGTCGATCGAGTCGGGGGTATGTCAATCTTGTGCGGATCCCTTGTGTAAATTGGGAAACTCGCGGAGAGGTCCAATTGGGGAAGTGACGGTTACCGTAAATGTGTCATTAGTCACGTAAAAGTATCGTGACTAACGACATATTTACGGTTACCAGGGTTTTTTCACAGTTTTACCAGGCTGTACAGCTGTTATAGAGTCATGACGATTTTTAGCGTCTAGAGGCGGTAATGTCTATTTTTTATTTTTGGGGTCTTTACTTAAGAGTAGTAGGCATTTGCGCCGTTGAAAACGCATTTGGTTAGTTATGTGCGGCTAACGCTAAAAAAATTGGTTTTTATACTCCTTCTTATATTTAGCAGGTTTTGGCTACTTTTTTTTACAAAAAAATATATAAAAAAACCTAAACATAAAATCGTTTTTCATTCTTTTTGACCAAAAGAAACGTTTTAACAGCGAGAAAAAAATAAATATCGTCGCTAGTATTTATTGCGTCTCCTCTAAGTTTATGGTGGTTTTCTTTTGAGATAAACACCCCTTTTTCCTGCGTTTAAAACAAAACAGCGTGTTGGCGCGTTAACAGTCAATTTTGCTGCGTCACGGTTTAGTGTTTTTTACTCTAGCCTTCTCGTGTGCAGACTTGAGGTC
>BLSH010468666.1:1245278-1277051 GCA_018402905.1 Glandirana rugosa
CACGAGTGACACAAGGCCCCTCCGGTCCCTCGCCCATCCCGCCTGAGATAACGGCGGCCGATGGACGCTACCGAGGGGGGGGGCGTCACTCTCTTGCCTCCAGGTACATTCATTCGTGCCTAGAGGCAAGAGTATCTCCCCCTTCCCGACACTAGTGTCCGAAGGACATATACCTTCGGCTCTAGTGAGGGGAGGGAGTCGATCGAGTCGGGGGTATGTCAATCTTGTGCGGATCCCTTGTGTAAATTGGGAAACTCGCGGGGTAGGTCCAATTGGGGAAGTGACGGTTACCGTAAATGTGTCATTAGTCACGTAAAAGTATCGTGACTAGCGACATATTTACGGTTACCAGGGTTTTTTTACAGTTTTACTAGGCTGTACAGACGGCGTTATAGCGTCATGACGATCCGTTCTCTCACTGCGGGGGGGGGAGCCATCGCAGGTAGCCGGCGGCAATAGAGTCCGCCCTACCCGCTCCCTGGCCTCCCCGGAACACAGTGAGCACGTGCAGGATCTCGGAGCCGCCGTCATATGACATCGATTTGCGATATCGAACCACCTTATCGCCGTCAAACTGCGGTTGGCGGTCGGCAAGTGGTTAAGAAATCATTTCTTACTGTGTTTATCTGCCTCCTTGTAACATCCCATGTGTGCTCCAGAACCTCTCCTTCTCCTTTTCCTTTTGTTTGGAATGAGCAATGCATAATAGCTGTGGTCATGTACAGCACACATCCCATAGTCCATCATGAGAGCAAACAAGAGAGGGTGGCTTCGTTCCTACATACAGTGGGACCAGTGGTGGCTGGTGGGTTTTTTTTTGGGAGGGGGCGGAAAACAAACCCCCCCGGCCGGGTCACGGGCAGCACCCCCCCATCGGTCAGTCAGTAAATCAGGGGCAGCACTTACCCTCTCTTGCGGGCAGGGCTCCGGGCAGCGGCGGTGGCTTCTCCCTGGGCTGCAGGCGGGTCTCAGTTCCTCAGCCTCTCCTCCCTCCACCTCCTGGCGGCCAATCAGATTGGATCTCCTTTCGGCCAATGGGGTGACGGGGCCGCTTCCTGATTGGCCGGGAGGAGGATCAGTGTGAAAATAGTGAATATTCATTCGCTATTATCACACAACTGGGTGGGATCAGGGCATGGGGCTCTGTACCCCGAGCCCACCCTTTTTCAAAGCCTATTAGAGCCTCTGGCTCTAATTATGTGCTTCAAAAAAACACACCCCGCCATTGGAATCCATGCATCCATGCGTTTGGCCCTGTATGTAGATCAGGGGGCCGGATGCATGGATGGGGGAGCGGCGCCCGTGCGCCCCTAATGGATGGACCCCCACTGAGAGGGACCATGGAGAATGAACGTAACCACCCTCTAATAGGAAGTAAGATAACAGCAGCAAAAAAATAAAGTTGGAGATCTGGTGGATTCTGAGAGCATGTATGTTTGTTTATGTGAATGTTCTATTCATGTCTTCATTTTTTGTTTTGAGACATTACAGGAGATCTCAATTGATTTGTGTGAATAGGAATATTGGACCCCTGGGACTTGAAGGTTCTGCTGCAGCTGAGCACATTCGATTCCCTAACTTTAAGCTACATCTGTGGACCCATCATACTTCACTGCAACCCTACAAGAACATTACATTTTGCATAAAGAAATCTCAAAGGAATGTGTCCTAATTGCTTATTTGGAATATTTTGGTTGTATATATATATATATATATATATAGTCACAGTCATGTACAATATAAGTACAGTACACTCAATAAAAATTTTGCAACATATTTTAAATGACAAACATTATACAGTATCTTCATTCAAGCAGAGCCTACAGATAACAGTGGCACTGTTCTGATCATCATACAGTATATATTCATTATCGAAGGCCCCTTTCACACTAGAGGCGCTTTACAGGCGTTTTTACTCCTAACGCACCCCAGTGTGAAAGCCTGAGTGCTTTCACCCTGGGGCGGCATGCTTGCAGGGCGGTAAAAAAATCTCCTGCAAGCCGCATCTACGGGGTGGTGTGGGGGCGATGTATACACCGCTCCTCCACTGCCCCTGCCCATTGAAATGAATGGGCAGTGCTCCCCAAGCGGCTGTACACCGCTTGGGGAGCGCCGCTAGCTGCCACTTTTAACCCTCTTTTAACCTCTTGTGGGGGGGGGTTAAAAGCGCACCGCTGCCGCCCGAATAGATTGGGTTTACTTCCTCAATATAACCTTGTAAAGTAGAAGCATAATGGGCTACTATCCTTCCGGGGCCGCGACTGGCCTGAGTCACGTGACGTCACTCCCATGCATGCGCACAGGAGCTGCCAGTCACGGCACAGGGTCAGTGGAGAAATGGCACATGCAAAACACTGCATGTCTCCTGAACCGTGCAGGTTTTCTAGGCTTACCTGTAGGTTAAAGTGGTTGTCACAGGTTGACAACCACTTTAAGCTCTAAAGTCTCTGGTTATTAGAGGAGGAAATTCCTAAGTCTATTAAGGAAGGAGATAAAACCTTTTTTAGGTACATTAGTGATAGAAGGAAAAAATACAATGGGATCACTAAAATGAAAACTGGGCACAACACATATGTTGAGGGAGACCAGGATGTAGCAAACCATTTAAACAATTATTTCTGTCCAGTCATCTCAGAAATAGACTGCACCAATGATAACAAGTTAGGGAATCATATTGGTTCTAGTAATGATGGTTCATTTCTAGGATTTCTGGAGACAGAGGTAGCTGAGGAACTGGCTCAGTTAAAGCTTAATAAAGAAATGGGCCCTGATGGTATTCATCCCAGAGTTCCAAAAGAACTTTGAGATATAGTTGTTGGACCATTAACATATCTTTTTAATCAATCTCTTCTAACAGGAGAAGTTCCTCATGATTGGTGGATAGCTAATATTGTACCTATCCACAAGAAGGGCAGCAAGGTAGAAGCTGCCAATTACAGGCCAATGAGCTTAACATCAATTGAAGTCAAGATAATGGAATCACTCCTGAAAAGAAGGATCATTGAAAACCTAAAAATACACAGCTTGCTGGACCCAAAGCAACATGGCTTTACTGAGGGCAGATCGTGCCAGACAAATCTGATGGAATTCTTTGACTATATTACCAGTGTTTTGGACCAGGGTGGTGCTGTGGACATAGCGTATCTTGATTTCAGCAAGGCATTTGATACAGTTCCACATAATGATCTGATATAAAAGTTGTACAAGCTAGGACTTAACCCTTGGGTGGTTCAGTGGATATGCAGTTGGCTAAAGGATAGATCTCAGAGTGTGGTTGTAAATGGGGTTCACTCAGAACAGAGAGCAGTCACTAGTGGGGTACCCGAGGCTCTGTACTGGGTCCTGTTCTATTTAACCTTTATGTAACTGATATAACTAAAAGGTTTATTGGGCAAGGTATGTCTCTTTGCTGATGATACAAAGTTGTGTAATAGGGTTGATATCCCTGGAGGTGTCTGTAACATGGAACATTATTTGGCATTGCTGAAAGATTGGTCAAAGCAGTGGAGACTGCAGTTCAATATTTCTAAATGTAAAATAATGCACCTAGGGAATAAGAATCCCCTTAGAGAGTACAGCATTGGGGGTACAGTGTTAGCCAGCACTACAGAAGAAAAAGATTTGGGGGTGCTTATGCAAAATGAGCAAACAGTGTAACCAGGCAGTGAGAAAAGCAAATATAATTCTGGGATGTAACAGTAGAGGGATCACCAGCAGGAGGAAGGAGGTTCTGATTCCTCTATATAGTTCTTTAGTGAGACCTCACTTAGAATACTGTGCCCAGTTCTGGAGGCCTCACTTACAATACAGGAAGCCTGTGATCGCAGCCCTTCCCCCTCTGTCAGAACGGAGATCTGTGTTTACATACACGGACCTCCGTTCTCTCACTGCGGGGGGGGGGGCCATCGTGGGTAGCCGGCAGCGATCGAGTCCGCCCTACCCTCTCCCTGGCCTCCCCGGAACACAGTGAACGCGCGAACGCGCCTCACAGTGCAAGATCTCACAGCTGCCGTCATATGACGGCGATTTGCAATATCGAACCACCTTATCGCCGTCAAACTGCGGTTGGCGGTCGGCCAGTGGTTAAGAGTTAATTTCTTACTGTGTTTATGTGCCTCCTTGTAACATCCCATGTGCGCTCCAGAACCTCTCCTTCTCCTTTTCCTTTTGTTTGGAATGAGCAATGCGGTTGCGTACTCAGAGACCAATCTGATGGTCCTTCAGGAAACCAAAGGAATGGTGACGTAATCCCTCCTTGGGAAAGCATAAATCTGGCCTATAGCAGAAAGAGTTGTATCAAGGGAGAACAACCACAAGACCAGAGTGGATTTAACCAAGCACCCCTGCTGTCTTATCAGCCACAAACATGCCCTGTGTTTATTCCCAGAAAAAATACTTGATATGCCGTGAAATGGTGAGCTCTGGTCTCCTGAAATTTGACGACCCTCCAGAAAACTATTGGGCCTGGAAGTTATCTTTTCTAAGCAGAATTTAAATCTGACAGACAGGGAAAAGCTTGACCTACTCTCCAAAGTCCAGAGTCTTCTGAGCAAGCCAAAAGAATCAGGTCAGTACATGTTCACGATACAACAGTAGGGCTTACAATGGTATGGCAGAGATTGGAAGACTGTTATGGGTCACCAGAAAGTAATTAAAGATGCACTTCTGAACAAAATTGAAAATTATCCAAAAATAATAAACAAAGACAATCAGAAGATGAGAGAGCTTGGAGACATACTTTTAGAGCTGGAGGTGGCAAAAGCTGGTGGATACCTGCTAGGCCTCTCATATTTGGATACAGCACGTGGAGTCAACACGATAATCGAGGCGCCTCCTTACAACTTAGGCTTAATGTACACGGGACATTATTTAACCTCCCCTGAATGATTTTAACTTGACAGCTAGAAACTGACGTCTAAAATGTCCACTTAGTCACATTTATATGCCGCGTTTGCACCTAGAAGTATTTTTTTTTTAAATGAAAGATGCCTATAAACAAAATGCTGCTAAACACGAGTTACCATGTTTAGGCTCGTTTACAAGCTCTTACAGGTATTTGGCATTTCAAATGCTTCTGAACATCCATCCTGAATGCATTTTTTTGCTTTCCAAAAAATGCTTAAAAACTCAACTACTATAAATGACCCTGTGTACATGTACTGATAAGATAACATAGAGAAGAGTTCAGGAGCAGCTGAAAAAAATGTCCAACTGCTCCTAAACATCCGTTTATCAGTAGCAGTGTACATGAGGCCTTACAAGAAAGATGGATTACGCAAGCATCCAAATACAAGGAAGATCATCGGGTGGCATTTCCACCTTTCTCGCAAAGTTAATTGTGAATCAAGCTAAAATGCGCTATGACCCAAGCTTTACCTTTTTGAACATGGGAAGCTCGAGCTACATAAAGAAACAACCATCAGCGTATAATAAATAACGCAGATCAACAGTGTCTGTGTGGAAGACAGAAGTACCGTCTGAGTCTGAAGTCAACCAGGATAAAAGCTCAGGAATGAAAACTGAGGACCCAGACAAGCAGTGTCCGCTACATAACAAGCCTCATCCATTTAGAAAATGTTGCAGTTTAGGAAGCAAGACAATAGAGGAGCGCAAGTCTTATCTTAAGGACCAGGACATTTGTTTCAGATGCTGTGGTTCAACTCAACATCTTGCAAAAGAATGTGTGAAAGCAATACGGTGCAAAGAATGCAATGATGACAAGCATTCGTCTGCACTGAACCCAAGACCAGCACCATGGAGAACAGAGAATCTGGCAACCCACGAAGATCATGGTGGGGAGAAAAAAGAGAGTGCAACGCCAGCAATAACCTCAAAGTGCACAGAGACATTTAGCTCTAGATCATGCTCCAAGATATTTTTAGTCAAGTTGTATCCTGCAGGCCTCAGAGAGAGTGCAATCTGAATTGAATTCGGATTTAAACAAACAAAGTAACAGATCTCTTGCAAGAACAGAGTTCTTTGATCTCTTCTGTGACATGTGATATGATACCAGGTGATAGATCAGAGATAAACACACCTGAAATTGCACGTCACTACCCTCATCTGATGCAAATAACACACAAGGTTCCAGCACTCGACCCAGACACTGCACTTATCCTTCTACTAGGAAGAGACATACTGGAAGTGCACAAGGTCAGAGAGCAGTACAATGTGCCACACAATGCACTATTTGCACAATGTCTTGACCTTGGATGGGTCATTATTGGTGATGTATGTCTGGACAGAGCTCAGAACCCAGCAAAAGTGAATGTCTACAAAACAAACATGTTGCATGGCCGCACATCACATCTTAGCCCCTGTACTAACAGGATACAGATTAAAGATAACTAGTCAACCCAATACAATGGCAGAGCTGCACGGAGGCTATAGCCTCAGCTGAAGATACAGATGAGCTAGGATACAAGGTGTTTGAAAGAACACGAGATGATGACAAACCAGCACCATCTGTTGAAGATAGCTTCTTCCTTGAGATCATGAACAGAGAAGTCTTCAGGGATGAGTCAAGCAGCTGGGTAGCATCACTACCTTGTCATTCCCCCCCTGACATCACCTTCCTAACAATAAGGGACAAGTAGTGAAGTGCCTCACCTCATTGCAACACACTCTGGACAGAAAGCCAGATATGAAGGAACATTTCCATGATTTCATGCAGAAGATCTTCAGCAGCGGTCAAGCTGAAAGAGCACCACCATTGGAAGAAAAACAAGAATGTTGGTACTTACCAATATTTGGAGTGTATAATCCTCGGAAACCGAGACAGGTACGAGTGCTATTTGATTCCAATGCAAAGCATGAAGGTATCTCCCTAAACAATGTCCTCCTCAGTGGACCTGACCAGAATAATACACTCCTTGGAGTCCTCATCAGATCCCAAAAATAACTTGTTGCAGTAACAGCAGATGTTCAACAAATGTTCTACTGTTTCCTTGTCCGCAAAGATCACAGAGACTACCTGAAGTTCCTGTGGTACGAAGATAATGACTTTAACAGAGATGTCACAGAATACAGAATGAAGGTATGCGTGTTCAGGAAAAGCCCATCTCCAGCTGTAGCTATCTGCAACCTGAAATGAGCAGATGAGGAAGGTAAAGAAGAGCATGGCACAGATGCCCAACAGTTCGTCATGAGAAATTTTTATGTGGATTATGGACTTGCTTCTTTCTCCAGCAACGACAAAGCTATTGACATTCTGAAAAGAACAAGAGAGATGTTAGCAGAATCTAACGTAAGATTGCACAAGATAGCTTCCAACAGCAGCAAAGTCATGGAAGAATTTCCCTCAAGAGGATCATGCAAAAGACCTCAAGGAAACCCAGATCTAGGAACAGATTCACTGCCCCTTCAAAGAAGTTTAGGGTTCAGTTGGGATCTGAAAACCAACAGCTTCACATTCAGAGTACCCAGAGAAGAAAAGCCATTCACGAGAAGAGGTATCTTGTCCACGGTCAACAACCTTTTTGACCCCCTAGGATCTGTAGCCCCCATCACCATGCAAGGTAAGGCTCATAAGAGAGAACTTGCGATTGAGCATGAACAAAGTGAATGGAACACACCTCTCCCTAAAGAGAAAGACATGCAGTGGAAGTTGTGGAGGGACTCATTGATAGAGCTTGAACAACTTATTATCCAAAGGTCTATTATCCCTGTTTCTTTGTCTGCCACAAAGCAAAGAGAATTGTGCATATTCTCAGATGCATCCTCTATGGCTATAGCAGCTGTAGCCTACCTTAGAGTAGTAGACTTTGAAGGACAAAGTTATGTTGGGTTTATCATGGGAAAGTCCAAACTAGACCCATGTCCAGCTCACACTGTTCTACGCTTGTTTAAATCTCTTTATTGTATTATTATAAATTACAGATTTACCAACAAAATACAAAGCCACAAAACAGAGACAACAAAGGTGCTGCTATATTGACATCACATAGGGGTTGATTTACTAAAGCTTGAAAGTGCAAAATTTCAGCTTCAAGGTTTTATTGTCAAAGCTTGATTGAACAAGCTGAGATTAGAAGCTGATTGGCTAACATGCACAGCTGCACCGGTTTTTGCACTCTTCAACTTTAGTAAATCAACCCCATAGTGTCTTCTAGCAACCACAAACTATATTGCAGAACAAATCCACTTATACATCTTATGTTTAACTAGGGCATAGTTTCAACATGACAAAAAAAGGAGGGGGGGGGATATTTATCTTTATACATGGGGAGACAACTATTTACCAGCCATTTCCATTGGGTCAGACGGGGGAGAGGGTTTTTTCCACTGCATGGCAATACTTTTCCTGCCATAAAACAGAAGTGTCCCAATCAAAGTTCTTCTAGCAACAGTCGGCGCCAGAGTTCCAACTAACTCCAACAGGCAGACCTCCATCGAAAGTTGAATTGTGGGAATATCATGCTGTCATTGGGTCCTAAGCTTTGCTAATGGCTGCAGAGATATAGATGTTAGATGAGAATAGAGACGAGAAGCTGATTTCTCCTCACATTCTGTTTGAAGTACTTGTTCCAGTCCCAATTGGACCACCATGCAAGGGGACTGTGGAAATTGTGCAGCAAAGGCGTGGGAGAGTTGTCGATATTGAAAATAATAATGTGTAGGGACATTATATAAGGATGAAAGTTGAGGTATAGGAATTAACGATTGACGTAACACTATATTGATATTAATTTGACCCCATACTTAGTCCATGCATAATGGTCCGATATCTTATATATATGTGACAAGTTGGGATTGAGTCAAATCAGTGCATTAGGGAAAACGACTGTCTTAGGGTACTTCGCACACAATTCACGCCCTCCAAGCCCGCAAGGTAGTAAACATGGAGGTAGTTAGTTCATAAGGGACCCATGATCCTCTATAGACCAAGAGTTAAACAAATCAGGGCTCAGCCACCAGGCCACGGTCACCAATTGGGTAGCCAAAAAATATTTATAACAATCAGGGAAAGCCATACCGCCTTGGAGACATGGCTGCATCAAAGTGCTTAATTTATATCTAGTTGGCTTAGAACTCCAGAGAAAAGATGAAAAAATCTGATTCGACTTAGCAAGAAAAGACTTAGGTAGCCGCTGTGGGGAATGTCTGAAAAGGTAAGTAAGCTTTGGAACTATTTTCATTTTTATTAAATTAATACGGCCCAGCAAGGACAAAGGCAAGTTCTCCCACACCTTCAGCTTAATCCTAATCTCTTGTACAACAGGGGTTAAGTTTAAAGAGAGGAAATCTGTGGTTTTTGAGGAAACCATCACCCCCAAATACTTAAAAGTGTCTACCCACTGCAAAGGAATATCTGGGAAAGCTGTAGTTTTGGCATCCTGGTCGATTGGAAATAACAGGAACTTGGACCAGTTGACCTTGAGGCCAGTGATCTTAGAAGAAGAATTCAAGACCAAAAGGGCCCCCTGTTGCGATAGATCTGCATCATTAAGAAACAGCAGCATGTCATCTGCATAAAGGGCGATCCTCTCTTCCAGCAAGCCAATACGAAGACCCCTAATAAGTGGCGAGGTGCGAAGTGCCTCCACCACTAGTTCAATGGCTATAACAAATAACGCAGGAGAGAGAGGGCAGCCCTGTCTAGTTCCTCTATGAAGCTGAAAAGGAGAAGAAAGCCCACCTCCCAATCTCACTGATGATATAGGACAACTATAAATCGCCTGACCCCATTTGATAAAGACCATCGGAAATCCCATTTCCCACAGAAAGGGCCACTCTATGGTATCATAGGCCTTTTCTATGTCTAGTGAGGTCACCGTCCGTGTACCCGTGTTCAGATGTTGGACATGAATGTTGGTATGCACTCTACGGAGATTAACATTTGTGGCTGTATGAGGCTTGAAACCCGTTTGATCTGAATCTATTACAGAAGCAGTGTTGCCAACCTACCAGACTGAAATCTACTGACCAGACACCAAAAAATTTACTGGCACAGCCAAGTTCTTACTGGCATTTCCAAATGTTAGAAAATTACAGTTTTAAGTGCAAATGTCAGTATTTAGGCTCAGGGGCATCGGTAAGGGGGGCTGACGGGGCTACAGCCCCGGGGGTGCCGCTGAAAAGCCCTGGGACTCGAGGCCGTCAAACATTATTAATAGCCCAGAGCCAGCGGCCGTGATCAACAAATGACGTGGCTGCGCAGTACCTATGATAGACGTCACCGTCACTGGTCCAATCCCGCACTAGTGCTGGATGTGTGATGACAGTGATGTCCATTTAAGGGCGCCACCTGCTGCATTGAGAAGGCGGAAGTGACACTACGGGACAGAGACACTCAGGCTCAGCTAGGTTACAGCCTCCGAGGGGCAGGGCATGGTGTGCACTGCGGTGGACACTGAAAGAACAGGAAGAAGGGCACAGGCAGGGCAGCCAGGACACATACACTTGATGTAAGGAGGCACGCTGTTCTTGGGAAACCCTGATGTAAGGAGGCATGCTGTGCTGGGGACACACTGATGTAAGGAGGCACGCTGTGCTGGGGACACCCTGATGTAAGGCGGCACGCTGTGCTGGGGACACCCTGATGTAAGGAGGCACACTGTGCTGGGGACACCCTGATGTAAGGAGGCACACTGTGCTGGGGACACCCTGATGAAAGGAGGCACGCTGTGCTGGGGACACCCTCATGTAAGGAGGCACGCTGTGCTGGGGACACATCTGATGTACAGAGGCATGCTGCTGGATACACCTGATGACATCTGGTGGCAGGCGACATGGCAAGTGACACACTCGGGGCTCCCACTGATTCTGCATTATGGTGAGTTGAACTATTTCATTTTATATTACAATGTAATAATAGAAATAATGCGCTTCAATCATCCTGACACCATGCCAACCATGGTGCCGGGATGATTGAAGCGCTAACACCAGGTGTTTGGAGTATCTTTATCTACTTTTATTCAGGTTGAAGCCCCTGGTTTTCTCCCCACCTAGCAACGCTCCTGTTTAGGCTACAAACAAGTACATTATGCAATTAGCAATGTGATTTAAGGTAGATAGTCAGGCAAAAAACATATTTCCTATTTTATTTTTGATATAGTAAGTAAGTAGCTCAGGGACAGGACTCAGGAGGGCAAGAAATTAGAATGGACGGCACACACACATGAAATTGTCCTGCACACAAAGCTCCAGCCGCACCGCTCCCTTGCACCATGACATCACATGACACGCTTAGGCACTGCCTCCGCTACACCTGCCCCATGCCTGAACACACTGTAGCAGGCACTGGGATGGTCTTGACCGGCTCCAGACTAGAATTGTGCATGTGCAGTTCTGAGCTGAACGTCACAGCCATATTTTTTACTGGCAACCTTTTCCTGTTACTGGCATTTACTGGCAGGAGGAAAATGACATTTTTTTACTGGCTGCCAGTAAAAATACTGACAGTTGGCAACACTGTACAGTAGATAACATTGGATATAGCCTAACGGCCAATAGCTTTGTAAGGATTTTCAGATTGTTATTTAATAATGCAATAGGTCTGTAAGAAGCACAGAGTCTAGGATCTTTAGGGGATTTGTAAATAAGGGTCAAATAGGCATGGTGCATGGATGCAGGCAACTTCCCTTCAGTGGGCAGTGACTATATAAGGAAGCCAAGAGTGGTGCCAGACTCTCACTGTGGGCCTTGTAAAAATCAATTGGAAGCCCATCAGGGCCTGGTGCCCTTCCCGAAGGAAAGGATTGAATTGCATTAAGAACCTCTAAATCTGAAAAAGGCTGTACTAACACCTCCCTCTCCTTAACGGAGAGCCTACCCAGTGCCAAGGGGTCTTAGAGATCTTGCATATCACTTGGCCAAAAAGCAGCAGATAATTCTGAGGCATATAATGTCTCATAGAATTTCTGAAAAGTATCTAATATACCTGATGGAGAAGTCACAGTCTTGCCATCAGAAGTGACAAGTTCAGGAATAAGCATAAACGGACGGTCATGTTGGGCCATCATGGCCAATAACCGGCCGTTTCTCTCACCCTGCTCGAAAACCTGTTGCTTATTTTTATATATGTAAAGTCTAGTAACTTCCGTCAGGGGAAGTTGTAGATCCCTCTGGGCTGCCATCATCAAATCAAAACTAGTAGGGGTAGGATCTAAAGTATACCTTGCTGTATAATCTGTAACTGACTGTTGAAGAGAAAGAGTGGTAGCCTTCTGTTTCTCTTTAGTGGCAGCTATAAGGGAAATATTTTGCCCTCTCGCAAACACCTTAAATGTGTCCCATGTATTTTCAGGAGTAGAGGACCCTGTGTGGTGTTCCCAATACTCAGCCAATAAAGGGGGAATTTTATCAGCAAGGTCTGGATGGGAAACCCGGTGAGGACCCAACAGCCACAGTGCCGCATTACGAGGGACAAAGGAACGCAACACTATGGCCAGTGGGCAATGATCTGATAAACTACTAGGCAAATACTTTGCCTCTATTACATCTGTAAGAAGTGACAGATTAACAAATGCTAAATCAATACAGGATGCTGTCTTATGTGAAGCTCAGAAACAGGAATAGGATCTGGTATCAGGGTGTTTCCACCTCCAAACCTCTGTCAGACCCACCGCCTACGTGCAGACAGATAGGTCCAATGGGTGACATTTGGGAGGTGTAGGTCTATCTATGTCTGGTGACAAAATGGCATTAAAGTCTCCCATAACCAATACTTTTGCGGGACAAAAAGGGGTGATTCTCTCGAGAACAGAATACAAAACTGCAGATGAAAAAGGGGGAGGAACATATATAGTGACAGCAATGTATTTTTCAGACCCTACTGTAAAAAACAACAACACATATGTACCCTGGGGATCAGTATAAGTTTCTTCAATCTGACATGGAAAATTTGTATGTATTAAGACTGAAACACCCCCTAGAAAATGTAGAATATGTGTCATGAAATAACTTTTGTATCCATGGCTTTTTTAATGTTAAGAGTTTACTGCCCATAAGGTGAGTCTCCTGCAAAAAGATACGTTGAGGGGAATGAGATTTTAGGTATTGAAATAAAAGAGCACTTTTAAATTTTGAATTGAGTCCCCTAATGTTCCATGAAAGAACTGTGAATGATTCACTGTTACACGCCGCCATATTGAAAATACATCATGAGTAAACCAGGATAACAAGTCGGAAATGCAAGAGGGCAACTTATGGGCAGCAACAATTGCATTAAACGGCACCAAAACATATCAACATACAGACAAATAAAAAACATAATCCAAAACAACATAAAAGTATGTACCCTGTTCATATTTACAACCCACCAAAAAAGGAAAAAAAGAAGGGTGCAAATACAAACCTTATATCCCCCCCCCCAAAAAAAAATTAAAAAAAAAAACCCCAAAGACTAACAATCCTAACCGGCTATAGTAACCTAACTAGAGCCAGTATATTCAAAACCTAAAATGTCCAATGACCAGTTCAATTACCTAAAAGAAAAAAAAAACAGTCAATCAATCTATCAGAGCTCCATCGCTGTATTCCAGCGGCAAAAAAACAAAGGGGAGAAACTTTCTCTTTTCTTAGGGAAAATCAGTCCGCTCAGCAGGCATCAAGCCAATGCATGGCTGCCTCAGAGGGGTATCGAAAAAACGAGCCCGTTCGCCATCTGCAACCCTCAATCTGCTGGGATATAATAAGCTGAAACTAATTTTTTCTCCCTAAGCCTTCTACGAACGTCAGTAAAGGATCGTTGGCATTGCTGTATTTCTTGAAAATAATCAGGAAAGAAAAGTAATTTTCAAATTTCAAGTCAGGGGTCGCTCGAGCAGCAGCCAGTATATGATCACGATCCCTACGCTTTAAAAGGCGCAATAGAAAAGGTCTCGGTGGATTTGCAGGGGCAGGGGGTGTTGAAGGGTCCCTATGCACCCGTTCCACCACATAGGTGGAGGGCATAGTGCCAAGGTTAAACAGGGAGATCATTAGCTGCTCGGAAAACTCTGCAGGCCTACTCCTCTCTGTCCGCTCCGGTAAGCTCAAGATCCTAATATTGTTCCTCCGCAAACGATTCTCTGTGACTATGGCCCACTTTTGAAAAGCCTTGACCTGGAGTTTCAGAGCACACAGCTCCCTAGAATCAGTATGCACAATATCTTCCACTGTCGAGATACAGTTCTCTGTCTCGGTTACTCGAGAACGAAAATTGTCCATATCATTTCTAATAAGGCTGATCTTAAGAGCCATGCCATCAATTTTAGCTGTGAGTTTTTCAGACCTAGAGGTTATGGCCGCAAGAATCTCCGCACCTGATGGGAAGGCAACGCCTCAGAACCCGAAGGGGTCTGTGCACTGGCAGATATAGCTGAATGCTGGAGCCTTGTAGGTGAGATGGCTTCTATGGATGGAGGGTGGGGAATGGATGCTACCGAGCGGGTGTAGTGTTGTTTGTTCTGTTGTTGTTTGCTCTGTGCACTGTTCTACGCTTAGAGCTTTGTTCTGCTGTCTTAGCAGTGGAAATGGCAGACTTGATTGTTGCTGAACTAGACATTGAGATCCATGCACTGAAGTTTTACACAGACAACAAGATTGTGTTAGGATATATTCACAATGCCTCAAGAAGACTCTACATGTACAGTACAGACCAAAAGTTTGGACACACCTTCTCATTCAAAGAGTTTTCTTTATTTTCGTGACTATGAAAATTGTAGATTCACACTGAAGGCATCAAAACTATGAATTAACACATGTGGAATTATCTACATAACAAAAAAATGTGAAACAACTGAAAATATGTCATATTCTAGGTTCGTCAAAGTAGCCACCTTTTGCTTTGATTACTGCTTTGCACACTCTTGGCATTCTCTTGATGAACTTCAAGAGGTAGTCACCTGAAATGGTTTTCACTTCACAGGTGTGCCCTGTCAGGTTTAATAAGTGTGATTTCTTGCCTTATAAATGTTGGGGATTTATTCAAAATTGAAGGCATGCTGAACCAGCATGGCTACCACAGCATCTTGCAGTGGCATGCTATTCCATCCGGTTTGCGTTTAGTTGGACCATCATTTATTTTTCAACAGGACAAGGACCCCAAACACACCTCCAGGCTGTGTAAGGGCTATTTGACCAAGAAGGAGAGTGATGGGGTGCTGCGCCAGATGACCTGGCCTCCACAGTCACCGGACCTGAACCCAATTGAGATGGTTTGGGGTGAGCTGGACCGCAGAGTGAAGGCAAAAGGGCCAACAAGTGCTAAGCATCTCTGGGAACTCCTTCAAGACTGTTGGAAGACCATTTCAGGTGACTACCTCTTGAAGCTCATCAAGAGAATACCAAGAGTGTGCAAAGCAGTAATCAAAGCAAAAGGTGGCTACTTTGAAGAACCTAGAATATGACATATTTTCAGTTGTTTCACACTTTTTTGTTATGTAGATAATTTCACATGTGTTAATTCATAGTTTTGATGCCTTCAGTGTGAATCTACAATTTTCATAGTCATGAAAATAAAGAAAACTCTTTGAATGAGAAGGTGTGTCCAAACTTTTGGTCTGTACTGTACGTGTCAAACAGAGTGACAAGCATCAGAAAGTCCACTCACCCAGAACAGTGGCACTACATCAGTACAGATAAAAATCCAGCCACACAAGGGACTAGACCTGTACTAGCGGCTGTCCTCAAGCACACTAACTGGTTCTCAGGTCCATCTTTTCTGACTAGATGAGAACCTGAAGAGAACACTCAGTTAGAGACCTTTGAACTTGTAGAACCAGACAACGATAAAGAGGTACGGGCACAAGTTACGGCGTTCAGTACCATAACTACTAGAGGCAATCTTGGTGCACACAGGTTTGAGAGATTCTCCAGCTGGAAGGCACTCATACGATCTATGAATAGAAATGGGGGGGGGCGAGATTTCCCTCTGCTGGCCTTCTAACATCACAGGGGCATCTTGCCCCCTCCCGTTTCTCTTCATAGATCAGGGTCGGCCAGCAAAGGGGGATCACGTGACCACACAGCTGCAGTGTAACAAAAGGTATTTAGCCTTTTCATTTTAAAAAAACACATACACTTTTGTTAATGGCAACATATCTGGATGGGATACATTGATATGTGCTGCATTATGAAACGGGAGGGGCGAGGAGGAAAGTTTTAACTTTGTATGCCGGCTTTTATGTACACCAATAAAGGGTGCCTTTTTTTGGAATTACACTATGTGGAGTTTTCTTTCTCCATTTATATTACCCATCTTCTGACGGAGTACAGGTGTTTGTGGAATCGTTTTTCTCTTGGGATCGGTGGGTCAGCCCCACACAAGACCATCTTAACTTCACCCTGTCGGTAGTGGCACGGTGGTACTATTGGATTCGGATTCATCCCTTCTTGCACTGGATTTACCACTTTAGAATTTCTCACCTTTCGTTTGGGACTATTAAGAGACTTTTTTTACTTGCTATATCTTTTCCCTTTTGTGCATTTGTGAATTTTTCCAATGTAAACATGGCGGATGCCCATTCTGACAGAGGAGCTCAGAGTGATCGTCTGTTCCTAGTGATTAGGAACAACGATCTCTCTCCTCCTCCAGTCATCCCAGCCCCCATACATTTAGAAACACCTCCTAGGGAACACATATAACCCTTTGATCACCACTAATGTTAACCCCTTCCCTGCCAGTGACATTTATACAGTAATCAGTGCATTTTTATAGAAATGTATAAATGTATAAATGTCACCGGTCCCAAAAAAGTGTCAAAAGTGTCTGATCTGTCTGCTGCAATGTCGTAGTCCCGCTAAAAATTGCAGATCACTACCATTACTAGTAAAAAAAAAAAAAAAAATGCCATAAATCTATCCACTATTTTGTAGACGGTATAACTTTTGCGCAAACCAATAAATATATGCTTATTGTGATTTTTTTACCAAAAATATGTAGAAGAATACATATTGGCCTAAACTGAGGAAGAAATTAATTTTTTATATATTTTTTGGGATATTTATTATAGCAAAAAGTTAAAAATATTGTTTTTTTTTTCAAAATTGTCGCTCCTTTTATGTTTATAGCGCAAAAAATAAAAACCACAGAGGTGATCAAATACCACCAAAAGAAAGCTCTATTTGTGGGAAAAAAGGACATCAATATCGTTTGGGTACAACGTCGCAGGACTGCGCAATTGTCAGTTAAAGCGACGCAGTGCCGTTTCGCAAAAAAGGCATGGTCAGGACGGGGGCAAATCCTTCTGGGGCTGAAGTGGTTAAACTAGAAATGAACACCTAAATTTGAATAATGTTCTAAAGCGCAATATAAATTCCACAAAGGAAGGACTAAATAGAAAAAGTAGAGAATTATGAACTGGCATAGTCAATGCCCTGATTTGAATCCCATTGAAAAGCTGTGGAGGGATTTGAAATTAGCCATTCATGCAAGAAAAACCACAAACATTGTGCAACTTAAATAATTTTTCAAGGAGTGATCAAAAATTTCACATAGTTGATAACAAAAACTAGTAGGCATCTATCTATCTATCTAAAGTGCTGCGCAAACTGTTGACGCTATATAAATCCTGTATAAGAATAATAATATAATAATCTATCTATCTATCTATCTATCTATCTATCTACCTATCTATCTATCTATCTATCTATCTATCTATCTATCTATCTATCTATCTATCTATCTATCTATCTATCCTTCTATCTATGTATCTATCTATACAAATTAGGTTGCTCTCACACATATGTTTTAAAGTGCATCTAAACCAAATATGTAAATGTTATACTGTACATTGTGATTTAACAATCCTTAAATGCGGTGGCTGCATTCTTTTTTTTTTCAGGTATTTTTCAGTTATTTTCACCTTGAAATCCTATGAATAACACACTTCCTGTCACTTAGCATCAACACTTTTTTTCACTGTGTATATGGAACCAATAATGGTTGGCACACTGGTTGAACTTCAAACATATTCAGCCTTGTGCCATTGTGAGTTGATAGGACTAGTATTTTACACAATAAAGATAAAGTTCTTTCTTTAGGCTCCTAAGAAGTGACAAGGGCACTGCAATTCTGGCAAGATCAACAGGTATTTTCTGTACTTGCTGAAAATGTTCTGAAATGAAAGTGGATTCAGCCACCACATCTAAGGCCTAGTTAGCCACATTTTTTATACATTTTAATTTTAATTTTAAATAAGGGTCCTTTTCACATGGGCATTCCAATCAGGTCCATTAATCTATTTTTCAGGTGGACCTAATCAGAAGCTCCATGTTGGTCTATGGGCAGGCGGATGTAAACAGACTTGTGTCCGTGTACACCCTCCTACCTCCAAATCTGTCCGGATTCAGAAAACAAAATGAACAAGGATTTCATCCTTTTCCATTTTTCTGGGCCTAAATGAGACAGATCGGAGGTAGCCTAATAGAAATTGCTACAAGACTGACTACACCTAGCTACCCATAGAGCCATCATGGGTCCACTCCTATCCACTGTCAAAATGCAGACAAACTGAATAGGCACAGAATGACATCCATCCTGTTCAGTTCCAATTTAATGGGGGATCCGTTGACGTGTGAAAGAGCCCTACGTTTTAAAATGTCCTCTACTTCCTACACATTCTGGGTTATTTTTAAAGAGATCACAACTATAGCTGCCTGCTTTGAGGCTTGCTGTGTCTGATTGAAATCTGATAATGGACAAGTCACTTTGTTAACTTATACTTGATTTCTGTGTGTGTAAATGTGATCTTCAGTTATTGAATTCCACAAACATCAGCCTTTTCCCAACAGCTGATATGGAGAGAGGGGAAACCATGACAAGGAGCCTGATGATCCACCTGCTGGCTGGGTAAAATACTACATAATATTTATATGCAATCCATCATGTTTACCTGAAAAAAAGAAGAAAATATTTTAACATTTTTATTTTTTGCAGTTTTGACTGAAATAAGTAAAGAAAATATATGTAACCCCAATATACAGTACATTCTCTTTAAATGTTAACGTCTTGACTGTACCTTTAAGCCAAAATCCTCTGGTACATCGAATGACTCATGGAAAACAGAACTTTTGGCCCAAGCGTCCGACTATGCCAGTACTGAAAAACAAACCGGTGGAAGTCAATAGCTCTCCAGTATAAAGGCATAATTCATTCTGGCTTTTAGGTCATTATTGTTATTTAACGTTTAAGCGCTTTTTAATTGTACTTGTTTATGTGTTTTATATTCAATATGTTTTATTTCACAATACTGCTACATTATTGAGCCCAACATTTAAAAAATGTGCACTGTTCATTACAGTTATTGGCTAACAGATCACTACATTTATTTTTCCTGCCTTTTTTTTTCTGTACAGCATCTTATTTCTGAAAATTCCATCTAAATTGGCCCCAGAGTACATAAACATTTAATTAAAATTTCATTCAATCCCTTCATTGCCAAACGTGTCAAGAATGTAAGCAGCATTAAGTAGCAACGGATCTGTAATTTCTACATTTGTCACTGACATAAATAAAAATTGTTTAAATGCCAGTTAAGTTTTCCTGGATTCCTCTCTAAACTAGCATGCTAATTAGCGCCTTCTGAGAGCATCGAGGCTGCTATGTTAAAATCCATAGGAGGCATCTTCGATGTTTCTTCTATAATAAGGGTTCATCTTAAAATGTCCCAATAGCAATTAAAAAAAAATAATATTAAGCTATTCTCCATTTAAGCTGAACTCTAGACAATCATCCAATACATAGCTGGAATACATTCTGTATATAGGGACAGTTTTACCAGCTTAATTTAAGTAAGTTAATTTTGTGGTTTTGGCATTGCAGTCAGATCCTTGACCTCCAATGCAGATGCCATATTGATGATTCCTTGATTGGACATTGAGGAAGCACCAACATAGTGATGAGTTGTTGCTCACTCTGATCTCTCCTCCTATCATCATGTTCCCTTTTATCACCTGTGCACTGCAGCACAGCCTGACTGGCACATGGTGCCAGCCCTCTCATACCCAGTCCTGCTGAGCTTGGGATTACATGGATTTTCAGACAATTTTAGTTCCTATCAATGGTTATGTTCAACAATCCATTTCATTATTCCTAATCAATCTATAACTGTATAAATTGAGTTTTTGCTGTCTGGAGTTCATGTTTAACCCAGCAATGTTAGGCTAGGCAGTAAAGAGCACCTGTAGCTTTGAAATAAACTTCTTGTTACAAGAAAAAAATGTTGGGTAGTCTGAATTTTGTTAGAATGATGGTAAGACTCCCCTTACAGCACATTAGTAACACCCCACCAATGGTACCACTTTGATTCAGGGTAATTTTATTTGGGCATGTGTCTTTAGTTTTTTCTTTCTGCACAGATAACATGGTGCATTGCAGACAGAAATGCCTTGACCATCTGACACTTTCTTCCAATATCTCTTTCATTGTACTTATTGCTGGGATAAGTTTCACCAGTTTTAAGGCTTTTGTTAAGGGCTGGGTCCAAGCTAAGGGTTAAAATCAGTAATAATGTCAATGGTTCACTTTAAAGCAAACCAGTGCAAAGCAATAGGAACTAAGGTTGAAAGTTACAAGGAGCTAGAGTTGTTTTTGGCTCCTTCACAATTTTTCTTTTTCTATATCCTGGCTCATTCTTGGCATTCTGAGACTCGGGTGAGGTGCAGGGGAAGCATGCTCAGGAGTCTCCCAAATACGCCCCTTTCTAACCAATGACAACACAAAGCTCCTAGTTCACTCCATGGTCATCTCTCGCCTTGAGTACTCCAATCCCTCCTCATTGGCTTACCTTTAAATAGACTATCCCCCTTTAGTGCATCATGAATGCTGCTGCCAGGCTCATCCACCTTACCAACCGCTCTGTGTCTGCTACTCCTCGCTGTCAATCCCTTCACTGGCTTCCACTCACCCAACAAATTAAATTCAAAATACTAATAACTTACAAAGCCATCCACAACTCTGCCTTTAGCTACATCACTAGCCTTGTCTCAAAATGCCAACCTAATTGTTCTCTTTGTTCCTCCCAAGACCTCCTGCTCTCTAGCTCCCTCATCACCTCCTTCCATGCTCGTCTCCAGGACTTTTCCAGAGCCTCTCCCATCCTATGGAACTGCCTACCCCAATCTGTGTGATTATCTCCTACTCTGTTTGCTTTTAGATGATCCCTGAAAACCTTCCTCTTCAGAGAAGCCCTATCCTACCCACACCTAGCAACTGTACTTTTATTTTCCCCATCAGCTCACCCCCCACAGTTGTTACCTTTTGTGTCACTTGACCCTCCCTTCTAGATTGTAAGCTCTAACGAGCAGGACCCTCTGAGCAGGGTACTCTGATCCTTCCTCTATTAAATTTTATTGTAACTGTACTGTCTGCCCTCATGTTGTAAAGTGCTGTGCAAACTGTTGGCGTTATATAAATCCTGTATTATAATAATAATACAGCATCAGTGCTCATCCAATGGCTGAAGAGGAGAACCTTGGGAACCAGAAGGAGCAACATGTGAGATAGCAGTGGTGAACTTAGAAAGGACTATGGCCACAAACTGTCACTTCTGGAGGAGGGCACACTGAGAGGTAAGTGTGCCATACTGTGCAAGTATGTGCATACCCCTACCCAGCCAAATTTATTTCCACTTTAATGGCAGCCCAGCTGCATACAGTATGCTCATATTTCCTTTTCATACCCATTTCCAACCTGTTGCTTTACACCCTCAGGTGTATAAAGTAGGAACATTTAGTTTTTGCTCCTCTGTAGACAGAGGAGCTGCGGTTAAATGCTGTTGTGTTATTCAGAGCTCCAAGGGCTGAGTCTTTGTTACCTCCCCTTGCCTTCTGTAACTGGCTAGAGTGTTCGAGAACTTAGAGGATGGAGAAACAGAGATTAAGCTTGAATATTTATGGAGTCTCATCCAATCCCTGGGTGAGTACAGACAAGAAGGCGGGGAGATAGCCATAAATATTCTGCAACCTGGCAGCAGGGGTGCAGAGTCCATGGTCCAGTTGCCTGGAGGAGACCCCTGTGTTGGGTGGTCTGCCCCTGGGTGGAAACCAGAACAGGAGAATCAGGGAGAGAAATAGAAATCAGCTAAAGACCGCTTCTGATGACATCAGAGTGACAAAACGCTTTGGATATAATCGGTCGATAGTAATACTAAACGCGATATAGCTTGCGTAATGTGTATGTAAACAAGGCAGATCCCCTTTCTGACAGGGGAGTAGAGAGTGATCGGGAACAGCGATCTCTCTGTACTCCCAGTCAGTCCACTCCCCCTACAGTTAGAAAGCACCTCCCTAGGACAGACTTAAACCTTTCACCACCCCTGGTGTTAACCCCTTCTCCACCAGTGGCATTTTTATAGCACTGATCACTGTATTGGTGTCACTGGTCCCCAAAAAGTGTCACTTAGGGTCAGATTTGTGTGCCACAATGTCGCAGTCCCGCTAGATCGCCACTATTACCAGTAAAAACAATAAAAAAAATTAAAAGTCCCTAAATCCATCCCCTATTTTGTAAACGCTAAATCTTTTGCACAAACGAATCAATATGCACTTATTGGGATTTTTTTACCAAAAATTTGTACAAGAATACATATTGGCCTAAACTGATGAATACATTATTTTTTTATATATATATATATTTTTTTTTTGGCTATGTATTATAACAGAAAGTAAAAAAATGTGTTTTTTTTAAAAAAAATTGTCGCTCTTTGTTTGTTTATAGCACAAAAAATAAAAACCGCAGAGGTGATAAAATACCACCAAAAAGAAGCTCTGTTTGTGGGAAAAAAACAAGAGAAACGTTGTAATATTAGTCAGTACCAGTGTGCAAAAGTGTATTTTCTTTGGAATAATAAATCACCTCTAATGTTGAGTGTCCTACGTGTGGATGTTGCTGCTATTAGAATAGTCTTTAACATTTTAGAATGGGGCGCCAATAATTTGAACGGGTGCCTTGAAATTGTCTATAGTTTAAAGGGTGCCTAAACTGAAAAATGGTTGAGAAACACTGCTCTATGCTGTGCAGTGTGTGGCATCAGATTTCCACCTCCTGCCTTCTGGATTTGAGAAATAGCTTTGATCTGAGTACTTTGAAGGGCTGTAGAGGAAGGGGGACTGCAGGAAAACAGGTACAACGTATGCAGGAGAATTTGCTTCATCTCTGTGTATCAGTTGAGGCCAGTCACTTCAGAGGGTATATGTAAGTGTTTACAACCACTTTAGGCAGTAGAGCAGAACAATATAAAATGATCAAACTGTTCAGAAAGGTGGGGTTGGGTTTTTAGTGGATGGTTACTTTAATACTTTTATAAATCTGGCAGTTTTGGATGTCTGTAATTATGTCTGAAGCTATACTTACCCTCCAGGCTCCAACATGTTAAAAATGAAGAGTTAAGATGTCTGAGCAGCTAAATATCGATGACCAGCTTTAGACAATCTTTTCAGTTTAGTAGTGGGCTTATCTGCTTTGATTCTCACATGGTTGGGGATGATGGCATCAAGGCAGATTATGAATCTGTACTGGCATCCTATTAATCCGCAAGTTTCCTCGTTCTCTGCCTTAAAATGCCCTATTAAGATCTAAAGGAAACTGAGAGAGCTTCATTGTGCACTAAGTGATACAAATGTGGCGTTTATAGAGGATGAGGAATGAAAATCCAAGAGGGCATTAGTGGAGCAGCTCTCATTCAGACATCTGCTCCCATTCAGGGCATCCAGGGACCTCTCCTCTTACTATTTGTCTTAAAGATGACATTGACTCGTTCCCATATGTACATATAAAACAGGCAGCCATCTATATAATTCATGGCAGACTGCAGTTCTGAGCTGCAAGAGGGATCTGTGAAGAATATAAATAAAACAAAATGCACATGGGTTTGGTATAGGGATCAGTGAATCGATCTGCCATGTTGGCTCTGTGCCATACTGATATTAGTTTTAAATGCTTTTCACCTTTTGGTGATTGCTTCAAAAGGGGGCAGCCCCACAAAAAGTGGGCCTCTTTTCAAAAAACCTATTCTTATACTGAATAGCATGGGGCTCTACCATATCTCTGATCCCAGGTAATTGTAGGAATTTGAGGAGGTTTTTTTGGTACCTTATGCATTCTCCCTAAGAGGGATGAGCTAAAGGTCCAGTTCGAAAACAAGTCTGCCCAGATGATGCTTGCCTAAGGATATGGTGTGGGTTTTTTAAGGGGGACACTCGTGCTTTTATTTTTCCATGGGGTCCCCTCTTTAAAAGCTAGAATATGGGGGGACCTCACATTGTTTTTTTTTGCTTGGGACCACCATAAAATTCAGATCAGAGCTGAAGGGTCTGGTATAAATAATGGGGGAACCCCCATGCCATTTATCTGTTTAGCTATTTCTTTGCTTACGTGGATGGGGACTCCCTGGGAACAGTAGAACCTAAATACTCCCACAGTCCAGTGAAATGCTGTTAATGCTAATGGTGTGTGCACATAATTTGTTTTAGACTCCAGTGCTCCTTGAAGGCCCAAGAACCTGGTTCCCTGAGTATGCTAATGCAGCCTCCAGTTGGGAAGACCAATATGTGCCATGCCGTTGTGCCTTTCTGACCAGTAGGTAAGATGCAAATTGCAGGGGGTGAAAATTCATTTGTTGCCTAAAGAGAGATTCAACTTATGTGGATCCCTTGTGCTTTAGAGACTCTAAGTGTATGAATTAAAGTTCTGGCATTAGCATAAGTGTATCTAAAAAGAAAGTGTACTCTAAGTACGTAATGATATTCAAGAAATGTAATACTAAGTACCACATGTCTTGTGACACCAACATAACCTTTGCAGTATAATTTATTAGCATTACCTCTGCACAGAAGAACATGGGTGACCATAGATATCAATCTACAAAACTGTCTGTTTTACTAATGATTATAAGATACCCTCATACAGTCCTACACAAACATTCATGGGGGCAATGTTTTTGCACACATTTTAGTAAAATGCTTAATGCATTTTTTTTTATATTAGTGCAGTGATTATTCTATTGGTGGAGATCCAAGGTCCTGAGGAAGTGGTTTATCCCACGAAATGTGTTGATCCCCACCTAATGGTCTCCAGGGACTCTACAATTTAAGTCCCTACACTATTTACTATCTAACTGCCCTCAAATGTACATTGTGAAAGATTTGATATATCTTTAATATTGGTTGAGATCCGAGGTCCTGAGGAAGCGGGTTGTCCCACGAAACCTGTTTACCCACACTGAATGGTCTTAAGAGACTCCCTACACTACTTACAATTCAACTGGCGTCAAATTTACATTTTGAATGATTTAATATATTTTTAATTGTAAGGGAAAGGGGAGTAAGTGGTAATGTCACTCATCAGGAGCAAGCGTGTAAAATAAAGTGTCTCTGCAATGACATAGATGAATTCTTAATTAATCTGATCTTGTTACACATGTTAAAACTGGCACAGGGGAATGCCCTATGTAATACTTACAGGGAATCTGTGTATATGACATCGTATAGTGGAACATGAGCCCCCCATCTCGGGGAGCTTCCCCCCGGGAGTTGAGATGGCATAGTCCTTAGCGAACACCCCACAGAGGCACATCCCAGACAATTCAGCATATGGTTATGGTAAGTGAACAAGCAATGGTGGAGCTGTGACCAATTAGTATCTGTGAGAAATAATAATGGGTGTTGGTAACCAAAAAATGGGTGATGTCCCATAAAGGGAGATAAGAGGTGATGAAGAAAGGGAAGTAGGGAAGATGGGATGAGACAATGCCGTATTGAGGAAGGAAAACAGGGGGCAATGTGATCCCAGCAGAAACCAATAACCCAAAGGGAAAAGGAAGGAAAAGAAAGGACAGAGTCAGATAGTGAAAGTGTTACCTGCCAACGGGTTTGGATACATGTAATGTGTAGTGCCCGGTGGAGTGATGAATGGCCAAATGTCTGAATAATCTCAGGATGACATCCATATGTAGGAGCCACCACCAACAATACCTACAATGTCACACACGCAAGCTGAGGGAAAGGGAGGAGCCATCACAGATGCTTTGGAGCCGTCTGATGGTGTGGCGCCAAACAATTCCCAGCACTTGCTTGTAATTAAGAATTCATGTATGTCATTGCAGAGACACTTTTTTTTACACGCTTGCTCCTGATGAGTGACATTCACGAAACGCGTTGAGCTAACAGATGTCGTGTCCTTCCAACCAATCATGTGTCTACTCATTATTCAATTCATTGTGAAGTCTGTCCTTGCATTATGAATTTATCAATGTTATATGAATTGTTATATGTTAAAACTCAATCATGGGTTAGCCAAAGTTACCAAGTATCTATGAACAATGTATTCATTTGCGTGCAATAAACTTTTCAGGTATCATTTTTTGAATATTTACATGATTTTCACTGAATTATGAATCCTCCTTTTTAAAAAAAATATGTGAAGCTGTTGGTTTAGCTCATTTGATTATAATATAGATCCTATATATAATTCTACTTAATATTGTGACCCATCATGCACTTAATTTAAAGTCCGGCCCCTTGGTTCTTTTTCAAATATATCTTTAATATTGGTGGAGATCCGAGGTCCTGAGGAAGTGGGTTGTTCTGCGAAATGCATCGGCCCACACCTAATGATCGGGAATTTTACAATTTAATTCCCTACAATACTTACAATCTGGCCTCAATATCAAATGTTGAAAGATTTGATATATTTTTAATATGTATGAATAAAATGTATGATTACTTTAATAATGTTTATTCTTTGTCTGTAAAACCACTGGAGATATATGTAACCACATCAATACTGGGCACGAAAAACCCCTTCCTGTCCAGGCCATTTTTCAGCTTTCAGCACTATCACACTTTGAAGGACAATTACTCAGTAATGCAACATTGTACCCATATGAAATTTGCGTCCTTTTTTTAACACAAATAGAGCTTTCTTTTGGTGGTATTTAATCACTAGTGGGTTTTTTTATTTTTTGTGCTATAAATAAAAAATGACTAAAAATTGTGTGAAAAAAATGTTTTTTCTTTGTTTCTATCAAAAAAATTAGCAAATTAGTGATTTTTCTTCATAAATTTTGGCCAAAATTTATACTACTACATATCTTTGGTAAAAATAACCCAAATAAGTGTATATTATTTGGTCCTTGTGAAAGTTATAGAGTCTACAAACTATGGTGCCAATAATTGAAAATTGATCACACCTGATGTACTGAATGCCTAATCTAATTTCTTGAGACTCTAAAGCCTTGTACACACGGGACGACGATCGTACATACGATTGTCTCTAATCGTATGTTGGATAATGTAACTTGCATACTGACTGCACTACACGATCGTACGAGTACAGAAAGAACGTTCAGGTGCATGTAATTAGCATCCGGCCGTTCCTGACTTCGGAGCATGCGTGTTTTGCACAATACAACTTGTTGCACCAACTGCTCTGTACACACGATACAACGGTCGTATGAGCGCTTGTTGGTACGACCAAGTTTTCTAGTTTGCTCATACAACTCCCTTGTATGACCGTCGTATGTTCAGCTGTTCTAATCACGCATAGGAACAATCGATATCGCATACAACGGTCGTTAGTACGACCTGTTGTATACAATCGTCGTCCAGTGTGTATGAGGCTTTACAAGCCAGGAAAGTACAAATACCCCCCATATGACCCCTTTTTGGAAAGCAGACATTCCAAGGTATTTATTAAGAGGCATGGTGAATTTTTTGAAGTTGTAATTTTTCCCCACAATTCTTTGCAAAATGAAGATTTTTTTTTTTTTTTTTACAAAATTGTCATTGTAACAGGTTATTTCTCACACACAGCATATGCATACCACAAATTACACCCCAAAACACATTCTACTACTCCTCCTGAGTATGGCGATATCACATGTCTGAGACTTTTTCACAGCCTGGCTACATACAGAGGCTCAACATGCAGGGAGCGCCGTCAGGTATTCTAGGGACATAAATTACACATCTAATGTCATGAAGACCTATCACATTTTGAAGGCCCTGGAGCACCAGGACAATGGAATTGCCCACAAAATGACCCCATTCTGGAAAGCAAACACCCCAATGAATAATCTATGCGGCATAATGAGTCTTTTGAACGGTTCATTTTTTTCCAATAGTTTTTGGAAAATGTGGGAAAAAAATTAAAACGCATTTTATTTACACAAAGTTGTCCATTTATATGATATTTCCAACACATAGCATGTACATAGCAAAAATGACACCCCAATATAGATTCTACTACTCCCCCCGAGTATGGCGATACCACATGTGTAAGCCTTTTACACAGTCTGGCCACATACAGAGGCCCAACATTGAACTAGCACCTTCAGGCGTTCTATGAGCACAAATTACACATCTAATTTTTCAACCACCTATTACACTTTTGAAGGTCCTGGAGCACCAGGACAATGGAATTGCCCACAAAATGACCCCATTTTGGAAAGCAAACACCCCAATGTATAATCTATGATGCATAATGGGTCTTTTGAACATGTCATTTTTTTCCAGTCGTTTTTGGAAATGTGGGAGAAAAATGAAAACACTTTTATTTTTACACAAAGTTGTCCATTTATATATTTCCAACACATAGCATGAGCATAGCAAAAATGACACCCCAAAATACATTCTGCTACTCCCCCCGAGTATGGCAATGCCAAATGTGGAAGACTTTTACAGGTGATGTTTACTCATGGGTGTGACGGTCACTGGCAGGTGATTGGCGATGGTCACTGATGGGTGACTGGTGGTGGTCACTGATGGGTGGCGGGTGACTGGCGGTGGTCACTGATGGGTGACGGGTGTCTGGCGGTGGTCACTGATGGGTGATGGGTGTCTGGTGGTGGTCACTGATGGGTGACGGATGACTGGTGGTGGTCACTGATGGATGACGGGTGACTGGTGGTGGTCACTGATGGGTGACTGGTGGTGGTCACTGATGGGTGATGGGTGACTGGCTGTGGTCACTGATGGGTGACGGGTGACTGGCTGTGGTCACTAATGGGTGCCGGGTGTCTGGTAGTGGTCACTGATGGGTGATGGGTGTCTGGTGGTGGTCACTGATGGGTGACGGGTGACTGGTGGAGGTTACTGATGGGTGACAGGTGACTGGCGGTGGTCACTGATAGGTGATGGATGACTGGCGGTGGTCACTGACGGGTGACTGGTGGTGGTCACTCATGGGTGACTGGTGGTGGTCATTGATGGGTGACTGGCGGTGGTCACTGATGGGTGCTGTGTGTCTGGCGGTGGTCACTGATGGGTGACGGGTGTCTGGCGGTGGTCACTGATGGGTGACTGGTGTCTGACGGTGATCACTAATGTGTGACAGGTGACTGGCGGTGGTCACAGATGCGTGACAGGTGACTGGCGGTGGTCACTGATGGGTGACGGGTGACTGGCGGTGGTCACTGATGGGTGACGGGTGACTGGCGGTGGTCACTGATGGGTGACGGCTGACAGGCGGTGGTCACTAATGGGTGACGGGTGATTGGCAAGGGTCACTGATGGGTGATGGGTGACTGGCGGTGGTCACTGATGGGTGACGGGTGACAGGCCACGGGTGACTGGCGGTGGTCACTGATGGGTGACAGGCCATGGTCAGTGATGGGTGACAGGCCACGGTCAGTGTTGGGTGACAGGCCACGGTCACTGATGTGTGGCGGTTGACACACCACGTTAACTGATGGGTGACGGGTAACACACCACGGTCACTAATGGGTGACACGCCAAGGTCAGTGACGGGTGACACGCCACGGTCAGTGACGGGTGACACACCAGATCACTGACGGGTGACACGCCACAGTCACTGATGGGTGACGGGTGACACGGTCACTAGCTGGGTGAGAAACCACAGTCGGGTGACAGGTGACACGCCACAGTCACTGACAGGTGATGGGTGATACGCCACGGTCACTGACGGGTGACACGCCACGGTCACTGATGGGTGACAGGCCACGGTCAGTGACGGATGACAGGCCATGGTCGCTGATGGGTGACACGCCACGTGACTGATGGGTGATAGGCCACGGTTGCTGATGGGTGACAGGCCACGGTCACTGACGGGTGACAGGCCACGATCACTGACAGGTGATGGGTGACAGGTGCACTTTATGATGGCAGTCTGGTGACAGGTGCACTTTATGATGACAGGTACACTTTATGGGGGCAGATGGGGTGACTTTTGGGTGACAGGTGCATGGGGAGGGGGCAAGGGGAAGTGACAGGTGTGTGTTTTTACTTTACGGATCAGTAACTCACTGATCCCAGCTCTTTTCTCCTCACACTGGACACTGTGTGAGGAGAGAAGAGCTGGTAACAGTGAGTTACCGCTCTGTTTACATTGGATGTGATCGGCTGTGAAGTAGATCACAGCCGATCACAAGGTAACAGCCACCGGCCGGCGGCTGATACCAGTGTCGGTGACAGGCAGTGTTCCCTGGGAACACGCCGCCACCAACACGCACGCGCAGCGCGCTCCCGATCGTGCGCATGCGCCGTGCTAATGGGGGAAGTGCCGTTTGTGATCGGCCGTGACGATCACATGGTAAACAGCCATGGCCAATGGCTGTTCACCCCCTTCGGTGTCGGTGTGTCACCGATCGCGCGCAATCCCGGCTTAAAGGGACGACGCCATATGATGTCCTCCGAGAACGAGAGGCTTACCACTCCGCCGTCATATGACGGTGGGCGGTAGGCAAGTGGTTAAAGTCCCTCTTATTATACAAATATTTTGGTCATATGGGACAAAGCGATCAGATAGGTAAGACAATTCTATCTGATTGCTTTTCCATTCAGGCTGGGGATAGGCTGCTTGACAATGTAAAATTACAAGTCAAGAGAAGACTATCTATTATCTGTTAAAGTTGAAGTCTGGGCCATTATAAAAGATACAAATGAATGCAGCTCTGCGTTTATTAATACCTTCATGGAATCAGCCTCTTGTAATCCTCTGTGGAAGCAGAGCTCAGACTAGGAGAAGAAGAAACAGCACAAGCAGCCAGTCACCCTTGTTGTGGTGCCTAAATGCTGACAAGGGACATGCTGATAGGAGCAGAGAGTGACAAAGAGACTGTCAGTCTGCTGATTCTCATTTTACTTGCCAGTTACAAGCTAGGGGAGGAGCAAGACCTGTAAGTGTTATATAACAGTAACAGAGAAAGATCAGGTCTCCTCCCCTGCCAGACAGGGTTGTTTTGTGTGGCAGAGCTGCGTAAATTTTAGGACTGGATGGACAGAAATAGAAACACTTTGATAGGTAACACAGCTCCCATATATATATATATACGCTATATTACCAAAAGTATTGGGACGCCTGCTTTTACACGCACATGAACTTTAACCAGTTCCCTACCGACGCATAGTAAAATGACGTCGGCAGGGACTGGTCGTCGATCCAGGAGGACATCATATGACGTCCTCCGCTTCTCGCCGCTACTGCAGGCCCCCAGGGGCCCGCACAGCGGCGATCGCGGATCGCTCGTCTGCCGGGGGGTTGTGTCCCCCCCAGATCGGGGTAAAGAGCCAATAAAATTGGCTCTTTACCCCGTGACCAGCTGTGTCCAATCACAGCCGGTCACAAACGAGCCTCACGTGCACGCCACTCGTGCGCGCCCCTGGGGGCGCGCAGCACAGCGATCGGAGCTGAGGCTTGTCCCTCGGACAAAGCCCAGCTCCGATCCGTGTAAAGAGCCAATAGATTTGGCTCTTTACCACGTGACCGGCTGTGTCAATCACAGCCGGTTCATCGCCGCTCTTCGCCTCCTGCAGTATACTACAGGAGGACCTAGCTGCTGGTCAGGGACGGCTGCAGTAAAATGATACGCAGCCATCCCTTGACCAATTTCA
>BLSH010468666.1:1293250-1330398 GCA_018402905.1 Glandirana rugosa
CCTCCCTTAAGGTCCCACATAATCGTTCCTCTGATCGTCTTCACTCCACTCGCCAATTAGTTTGGCCATCTCCTATCATGATTCGTGGGGGCTACCGGTTTGATTAACCGCTCACCTCACTTCTGCTAGTCTCCTTGCTAATACACCCTGGAATTCCCTCCGGTCAAGGAGGACCACAAATCATCTCCTCAATAGCATATGTAAAGAGAGAAGGCAAAGGATCTAGTGCTCTCTGTTATAAAAATGTATTAAGCCCAGAAAAAGTGGAATTCACACTTATAAACTACTGCACATAAAGCCGTGCGAGCTGGAAACAGCATATGAACAACCATGGGCGTCCGTAGAACTTTTTCCAGGGGGGGGAGGGCATAATTTCAAGGTCATCCATGCTCTGCCCCTTTTTGACAATGTCATAATTACATTATCACGGTCAGAGACTGCAGACATAGTACAGGAGATGGTCAGAGACTGCAGATGTGATCCAGGAGATGGTCAGAGACTGCAGACGTGATACAGGAGATGGTCAGAGACTGCAGACATGATCCAGGAGATGGTCAGAGACTGCAGACGTGATACAGGAGACAGTCAGAGACTGCGGACATGATACAGGAGACGGTCAGAAACTGCAGACAAGGTACAGGAGACAGTCAGAGACTGCAGACATAGTATAGGAGACGGTCAGAGACTGCGGACATAGTACAGGATACGGTCAGAGACTGCGGACATAATACAGGAGATGGTCAGAGACTGCAAACATAGTACAGGATATGGTCAGAGACTGCGGACATGGAACAGGAGACAGTCAGAGACTGCATACATAGCACAGGAGACAGTCAGAGACTGCAGACATAGCACAGGAGACAGTCAGAGACTGCGGACATGGTACAGGAAATGGCCAGAGACTGCATACATGGCCCAAGAGACTGTCAGAAACTGCATACATGGCTCAAGAGGATAAGGACCTAGTGGGGAACCCCTGATCTGATCCCTGATTCCAGGGGGGGGGGCAATTGCCCCCCCTTGCCCCTACCTGCGGACGCCCATGTGAACAACTTGTGTACAGAGAATCTTTAGATGACCAGGATGTCAATGCGGGATCAATGCACTTTTGACTCTGAAGTGAGGTGAGCAGTTAATAAAACCGGTGGAGGATAGTACTAAGCACTTTCAATTTCCTTGCACTAATCAGGAACCCTTTTTCCTGGATCTACCTCAATTCATTGTGATGCTCTTCTGATGAACTTTTTTTGCTGCTATTTGATATTTGAACTGACGAACGTTTTTGCAGAACCACTTTATATATGAATTGATTTGTACTAAATTTGTATTACTGCTTCATGTGTGGATCAAAATATGCACTGATGTTTTGCAATGTTATATGATAATTGCACATGTGAGTCCGTTTTGCACTAGCACTTTTGTGTTTTTTTTAGCAATTTTGCACAACCCATTATCCTAGTGGATTTATATATATTCATTTTTTGTAGCACTGCACAGTATATTTGGTTGATATTAATAGGAGTGAGGTAAAAGCACTTTTTGTGTCAGCTGCTGCTATAGTTGATTTATTTCCAGGTATTTTTTTTTTTTATATTTGCGCTGATTGTTTTTGTCACTGTTTATATCACATAAGTAAAGCCTCGTACACACGCGCCGATTGTTGGACAACTGAACGCCCAACTTTTGTCCAAATTAGCGGTTTTGTTATTAGTGACAGCTGTTAAAAAAATTACTGAACCCATGGTGCCAGAGGACTTGCAGAGTCGGGGCAACCAGGGGGATACAGATTCTACCAGCGGCCCTTGCGAGGGTAGCGCTACATTCATAAGACGTAGTTTGGGCTTGGTCATCGGCCACTAGGCCCAAGCACTGCATCCGGTGAGAAGCTCACAGGCACACTAGTGAGGTAGAGGCCAGCAGATGGACCCACAGCATGCAGTGGGGGACTCAACGTCCAACATACCTGAAGGCATCAGATTCTGAAGACTCTATCGGAACGGCTATCTTTGCAAGAGAACGAAGATTCAATTTATCAGCTGTGGGAGATGAAGGATTGATGGCATGTAGTTCTTTATAAGACACAGTTTGGGCCTGGCCGTTGGCCACTAAGCCCTAGCACTGCTTCTGGTGAGGAGCTCACAGGAACACTAGTGATGTAAAGGCCAGCAGATGGAACCATAGCATGCAGTGGGGGGCTCAGGCATCCAACACACCCAGAAGTGTCAGATGCAGAAGACTCTACCGGAATGCCTAGCTCTGCAAGAGAGTGGAGGTACAAATTAAGATCTGTGAGAGAATTTAATGGTGTTTTGGCTTGCCAGTGGTAGCACTGTTCTTTGACAAGGCATTTAACCACTAGCCGACCACCAACAGTACATTTATTGCTGGTGGGGGCTACCCCAGGCACCGTGACATGGCCGTTCCTCACAGTGCTCATGCACACTATGCGCCTCCCCTGGGGCATGCAGCAGCACACTCTGCAACCACTGTGTCCACCGACAAATTGCAGTGCTGAGTATCGGGCCGCTGTGCGATCACATGTCACATAGTAAACAAGAGTCATAACTAGAATCTACTCATGACATCATTTTTTACTACTGTGTGTGATCTGGGATTGGTCACCAGTGATCATATAGTACCTGGGCCAATCACAGCACTCTGTACCATGTGATAGTTGTGGGTCAATCACAGGATCACAATAGTATACAATGAGTCATGAATGAAAGCCATTCATAACAGGGCAAATGATTGCTGTTATCATTGTAACAGGTAATCTCATTACCGGATTTGGGGTATTTTTTACCAAAGAAATGTAGCAGAGTACAATTTGGTCTAAATTTATGAAGAAAGATTATTTATTTGCAAAATTTTATAACAGAAACAAGAAAAACATTTTTTTTCAAAAGTTTCAGTATGTTTTCATTTATGTAGCAAAAAATGTAAAAGCAAAATCCAATGGTGATTAAATACCACCAAAAGAAAGCTCTATTTGTGTTAAAAAGACATAAATGTAAATTGCGCACAGTGTTGCGTGACCGAGCAATTGCAAGTTAAAGTAGCATGGTGCTAAATAGCAATAAAATGCCCTAGAAATGACGAGGGTAAAACCTTCCGGAGGTCAAGTGTTTAAATCAGTAGTAAACCCAAAACCAAAAATGTAATTATTGAAGTTTACCAATCATTGGATGTGATGGCTGCATTCGTTTTCTTTTTTAGGCTTTTTTCCCTTTGTTTTCACCTTGTAATCTGGCCAGTAACACACCTCCTGTATTACAGTGCCCCCGCTCTGGAAGAACGAGCACAAGGGGCACCTTTGGACAGCAGCATTTTCAGTCTGGGGGAAGGAAAGCATTAGCTGTACTAGCAGATTTAAATACACTAACAAATTCCAGCTCCAGCTGACACCTTATAATCAGTTACAGCAAACAATATTTTTCCTTTGGGGATAGAGGTTTTGCATTAATAAATAAAAGCTGATCGTTTTAACCACTTCAGCCCCGGAAGGATTTCACCCTTTAGGATCAGAGCACTGTTTGCGATTCAGCACTGCGTCGCTTTAACTGACAATTGCGCGGTCATGTGACGTTGTACCCACACAAAATTTTTGGGGTTTTTTTCCCCACAAATAGAGCTTTCTTTTGTGGTATTTGATCACCTCTGCGTCATTTCTGATTGCCACTATAAACAAATAAAGAGGGACTATTTTGCAAAAAAAAAAAAATCTTCTTACTTTTTGCTAAAATACAAATAAAAAAAATATATAAAAAAACATTTTTTTCATCAGTTTTGGCCGATTTATATTCTTCCTCATATTTTTGGTAAAAAAAAACCCGCAATCTGCTTTTATTGATTGGTTTGCGCAAAAGTTGCCGCGTTTATGAATGATGAGAATTAATTTCTGGGGGTTTTATTTTATTTTTTTATTTTCTACTAGTAATGGCGGCAATCTGCAATTTTTATCGGTGCTGCGATATTGCAGCGGACATGTCGGACCGATTTGACACTTTTTTGGGACCATTGGCATTTATACAGCGATCAGTGCTATAAAAATGCACTGATTACTGTGTAAATGCCATTGGCAGTGCAGGGTTTAACCTGGAGGGGGCGCTCTAAGGGTTAACTGTGTTCCCTCAGTGTGTGCTAACTGTATGGGGGCTGGGCTGGCTGGGGGAGGGGAGTGATCACGGCTTCCATATACAGGAAGCCTGCGATCACAGCCCTTCCCTCCCTGTCAGAACGGAGATCCGTGTTTACTTACATGAACCTCCGTTCTCTCACTGGCCATCGCGGGTAGCCGGAGGAGATCGAGTCCGCCGTACCCACTTCCTTGCTCCCCCGGAACACAATACTAGTTATTGCGACCGCCACCAGGTGACGGCGGTTCACGATAATGGACCACTTTGCTGCCGTCACGTTGCGGCGGGCGGTTGGCAAGTGGTTAAGCACCCCCTGTTAAATGGTTTGTCTCATCCTTGTTTCGGCATGAGAGCTTATCTTTGAAAAACATAAGACTTACTGGCCAGATCACCAGATAAAAAGACAAGAAAGAAAGCCTAAAAAATTTCCCCATTTCAGCAAAATTTGTCCTTTTAAAATCTAAAACCCTTGTTTTGTATATGATTTTTCAGTTCTTGTTTTAATATCAAACCAAAGACATTGCAGCCATCATATCTAAGAATTGGCAAGCTGCAATATAATAAATGTTTGCTCCTCAAAATGTTTGCTTCTGGGTTTAATACTGTTTTAACATGTTACTAAAACAACAACAGTAAAATCAGTTTGTATATGCAGTAAAGCATGCTTGTCATACTCACCGTGGAACCTAAGGAAATAATATTCTGCATTGTGTAAAAAGGTCCCCTTCTTCCATTGTCCTTAATCCATCTCCTGATAGTACAGAGCCTTTGGAGTCACTCTGCACATGCTCAGTTTGGGGTGTAATGCTAGAGCTTATTTTTTTTCTTGGGAGAGTGCATGTGATCAGCACAGGGCCAATCAGCACTGTCCAGGCAGAGTGTCAGGGGTCCTGCAGACTCATAAGACAGTCAGAGTAGAATAAAAACTCCTCCTACAAGTTTTAACCGGACACTGATAGAAGCCACAAGACTGCTATATACTGCTGATGAGAAAGGGTTCTTAGCATTTCCATGTTCTGTGTACTGTGGGAGACCAGATAGAGTGAATGCAGCGTCCTGGGTTTAGTAACACTTGCTGTATCGCACTCTCCAGTCCACAGTCTCTCTGCTTGTCTTGTATATACAGCAGTCTCTTGTGTCAGGGAATGGAGGCAGATGGATGGGACAGAAAACCAAGGCGGGGCTGTGACACCCCAGAGTCGCAACTGCCGCTACAGGGACATCTTCAGGACACAAAGAGCATAGCAGAAAATGTAGCTGCTCAAGAAATAAAAAGATTTACTAGCTAGGCTTGTGACATTACAAATGTTCAAAACACATCTTGTTTTTCTTTGTTTCGGTTGGAGCTCACCTTTAAAATTGCTGGAAACTGCTTTACATCATAATGGCAGGCAGTGAGAATTGGTGTCACTCCAAGGCACGCAGGCTAAGGCAGCTGTAACATGGGGCGTAATGGCAGCACTAAAGCTTGCAATTTAAAAAAAAAAAAGGGTCATGCAAGATCATTAAAATTCTTGGTTTTCATTCTCAACTAGACTCCCCCTTTAAATATGCAGTGGGAACCATTTTACTTCATGACATTAAAAAAAAAAAAAAGAATCCACTTGCCTACTATGCATTTTAAAGTCCGTTTATTATAAATTTATCATTCCATCAAAGCAGCATTGATTCGAAGGAGTTATATTTTGCAATCCCTTTAAAAATCAGGACAAAAGGATGCAACACTATTAAAATAAAATGCTTAAAAACCGAAAGTATTATGTGTGCCACACAGAGCAAGATGAGATTTTTTATTAATGCAAGTTTTAAATGCTGATTAATCCTCTGGAGAATCAGCTTCCCAAAGCTTTGGCCCGCGTTCAAGTCTCGTTCAAAGGGGTGCATCACTTCCATTATACTGAATATTAATTGAACAACATTATAACTAAGGACACAAAGCAAGATTTAAAACATGATTACAGCTGTCATTGCTTGCACATAAATAAGTCGTTGGGAATTCAAGCTTAAACAAAAACTGTTGCAAAACAAGCAAAGTCTCCCCTCCCTCCCTCTGAAAGGCCAAAGGGAATTCTCAAGTAAAAGTATGGCAATCTTTTTACTGGGCCAGATTGTTATTATTTACTGGAATAATGCAATGTGTGCCTGAGTTAAAATATTTCTTTATGCATTTGTGAGGATCATTTACGATAACGGTTACAAAGCAAATGTACTCAAAATAGGAGTTAATTAATGTGCGACCTAAAGCAGAACCAAATCAGATAAAAATAATAATAATAATAATGAACAGGCAGCTCATTATTGCAGAAGAGACATGCAATGTGTCTTCTCCAATAAAATAAACTGACCTGCCTGTACTCAGTCTTATTCAAAATGTACATTGAGTTGCACATGCGCAGCTCAGTTTATACAAGTATTTCTGGCACGGTGCAAGTGTGCCAGGATAAAGGACTCCCGTGCATGCACAAGAGTGATGCCATCCCGTGAGGGCCAATCTAGGTGCCCAAAGACCAGCACCCGAAAATAGGTGGGGAGAAGATGCCGGTGCTGGTGGGGGGGGGGGGGTCTCATGGGAGTCGGACCATTGTAGTAGAGGTGAGTAATCCTGGGTTTAGACCAGGGGTCCTCAAACTTTCTAAACAAAGGGCTAGTTTACTATTCTTCAGGCTTTAAGAAGACCAGTGGAAGTAGAAAATTACCCGTTGTAAGTGGTAATAAACAATGCCCCATCATTGGTTTTAGTGGAAGGAATAGTACATCACTGCAGTAACAATCTCAGCATCAACTCATCAATTTCAAACTTAAAAAAGCAAATTTCTCTGAAACTTGCCTACAGTTCAGAGTCCAATGCTTTTACTATCACTAATTGAGGCTTCCTATTGTATATCAGTCTCTCACCCAATTTATCAAACTAAAACAAAATCGCAAGCCAGAATAGCTTGCATCTGATCACCTACAGGCATCTCAATTAAGCCAGCTAAGTATCTGATACATTTTTTTTCTTGTGCAAGTATTTTATTGGAGATAAAAGACAGAATACAAAGAACATGTCACAATAAAATTTTGTAATGCAAAAGGATCAGTACAGTTGAAATACAAGAAACATATCTCAGAGAGGTAGGTGGCATAAACATTAGAACAATCATCCTTCTTTGAAATGAGGCGCATCCAATCTTAATGACCATGCGTTATAGGAAGCAATTGCTTTTAGAGCAAAGGCCCAAAACACACGGTACAACGGTTGTACAACAACGGTCGTACAACCAGCTTGTTGTACGATCATCCGACCATTAGTACGCGTGATTACAACAGCCGGTGTACAATGGTTGTACAACTGAAGTTGGATGAGCAGACTAGAAAACTTTGTTTGTACGACTGTTGAATCGTGTGTACAGAGAAGTTGGCCCAACAAAGTTGTACATGCAAAACACGCATGCTCAGAAGTCAGGAACACCCAGAAGTGTCCGTTCTGGGAAACCTACATTCCTAATTCACAAATCACATGCACCTGAACTTCCTCGTTATACGCTCGTAACACGTCACTACCTTAGGCTTGGTCGTACGATCGCTTAGTGCATGTCAGTATGCGAGACACAACAGCCAACATCCAACTTGGTCCAAAGTTGGACGTTTGGTTGTACAACCATTGCATCCGTGTGTACGAGGCTTTAGAATGATAAGGGTTTTTGGGATCAGTAGTAACCCAGGCATGGGGGTGTACCCAATAAAACTGTTTTGTTTGATATATATAGTTCTGTGGGTAGGCCGTGGAGGATGGATTCGTGTTGGCTGTCCCCTGCCCTGGTTGTCATGAAGGGCTTGTGTGATATAGTAGATGGCAGTTCAGGGGAAGGTTAAGTATGTGGAATACGATAATTGTGGAAAACCACCAGATTAGAGAGAGAGAGAGAGACATGTGGGAAGAGTAAGTATGGGGCTTGGGAGTAGAGGTGGAGGGTCAAGAGAGGGTAGAGGAAAGGATAGGGTGGTAGCAGTCCCCGGGGGAGACCGGGTCATCTAGGGGGTATTGTGGACATTGCTTCTCACTTATGTGCAGGAGCTGTTAAGGAAGTAAGTGTGTATGATCAAAATTGGAAGGTAAGTAATGTTCAACCTAAGGGCTCCAGAGTTTTTCATATTTAGGGATCGTATCCAACAGTACAGCATCTATTTTAGCATGAATCATAGCTTGTGTAATTCTGTTTTGGGATGCTAGGACACAGAGGGTAGGGGTTTTCCAGGCTCTCACTTTTTTTGCTTGGCAGCTGCAGTAACCTGGAGGCATAGTTTAAACTGTTAGTGGGTGATGGTTGGTGGTTTCAGGTTAAAGAGCGCCATTATGAGGTCTGGATCAATGTGTATGTCACACAGTTTTGACAAGATACGGAAGATGTCAGACCAGAATACTTAAAAAGAGTACCACTGGGCATTCCCACCACATGTGTATGTGTGTGCCTGGTGAGTCAAAGCCATGGAAACATGGGAAGAGTATTGTGGAAGAGATTTGGATATCCTGGCAGGGACCAAGTACCACCTAGTGAGAACTTTATAGTTGGTTTCTAGGGCGACTATATTTTGAGAGGTCAACTTAGTGGCTTCCCATATGTGGAACCAGTCCGCAGGGTCTAAAGAGGTGTTGAGATCACTCTCCCATTTAGCAACGTAGGATGGAGGACTAGTCCGAGATAAGTCCTCTTCTATGAGTATCAGATTTGCAGCTGTGCTCGAAGAGGGAAAGCTGTGGAGCAGCCGAGTCTGGAAGCATCAGGGGGGCCGGGAAGTGATTCAGCTGAATATATCGGAAGACTTCCGATGGGGGGGATGCCATGTGTCTTGCAGAGAGAAGGAATCTTACCATGAAATTGTGGGCGCAGATCAAGCCCGTTGTGGACCATGCTGGGGATGTCCATGCCGGGTAGAATGCCGGGTTTTGGAGGAAGGAAACCATGGGTTTATGGTTAGATTGTAGACCATAACGTGTTTTGAGTCTGTCCCAAATGTGAAGAGAGTGGCATGTTACAGGGTTAGGAAGGGTGGGACGATGAGGCGGGGCTAGCCACAGAAGGTTAGCCACAAATATGGGGTCGCAATCAATAGATTCTAGAGCCATCCACAGGGGAACTTCCTTGGTAGCATGATACTTAGGGAGTTGGGCTAGCTGGGCAGTGTAGTAGTGTGCCCTGAGGTTGGGTAACCTTAGTTCACCTTGCAATTTAGGAGTGTAAAGCATTGCCTTTGGTACACAGGGTTTCGATTTTCCCCAGATGAAGTCAGAGATTCGGCACTGTAGAATGTGTAGAAAATGAGCTGGGACCTGAATGGGGTGGGTACGAAATAAGTAGAGTATTTTGGGTAGAACGGTCATTTTTATCGCCTTTATTTGTCCTAGCCATGCAAGGGGTATGGAGGACCAGGTGTGCATGAATGAAGTGAGGCTAGAGAGTATGGGGGGGGGGGTAGTTTGCTGAGTACAGGTCGGAGGGGTTAGCGGTTAGTTTGATACCAAGAAAGGGAAACTGTTGAGAAGACCATGTAAATGGGAGTACTTCATGTAACTGGTGCTGTAGGGGGGGTGGGAGGGAGACATTGAACGCTGTCGAATTGTGGGGTTTGACTTGCAGGCCTGAGAAACTGTCAAAGTGGTCTAGGACCTGGAGTAGATTAGGAGCAGAGATGATCAGGGACATCATGAATAGCGTGACGTCATCCGCGAAGAGGCAGAGCTTGTGTTGGGTGTTACCCAGTTCAACGCCTTTGATATTGGGGTCTGACAGGATCAGGAGCTCTAAGGGATCTATGGCTAGGGCAAAGAGTAAGGGTGAAAGTGGAAAACCCTGGCGAGTGCCTCTAGCAATGGGGAAGAGATCTGATTTTAACCGGCATATTGAACATAGGCTTTGGGATTGGCGGAGAGGGAGGAGACCCAGGAAAGGAAGTGTGCTCCAAAGCCCCATCTGCATAGGACAAACTGAAGGTAAGGCCATGAGACTGCATCAAAGGCTTTGTGGGTGTCAAAGGATAGAAAGCAAGACTATAAATAAACTGTCAAAACAAAGAGAGCTCAGTCGGCGGGAGCCCTCCCATGGAGGATGAGCTGTTGCGTTTTGTTTTTTCCGGGTCCGTCGCGCGCCATAATTGACGATGGATTACAATGGGGGGACACTTTTTTTTTCTTTTTTAATAAAAGACTTGTCCATAATTGTCTCCTGTGTTTTTTTCTTTTTTTACACTTTTTGGTGAATTAGTAGGGGTACCTGATACTAATTCACATGGGGGGGCCAGGATCTGGGGGCCCCCTTATTAAAGGGAGCTTCCAGATTCCGATAAGCCCCCCACCCACAGACCCCCACAACCACAGCCCAGGGTTGTGGGGAAGAAGCTCTTGTCCCCATCAACATGGGGACAAGGTGCTTTGGGGTGGGGGGCGCAGAGCCCCCTAGCCCCAAAACACCCATACTCCCCATGTTGAGGGCATGTAGCCTAGTGCGGTTCAGAGGGGGGCACTCGCCTGCCCCCCCCATCCTGGCCGGCCAGGTTGCATGCTCGGATAAGGGTCTGATTTGGATTTTAAGGGGGACCCCACGTCAATACCAGGCCTGGTATGGACTGGAGGGGGGGCCCTACGCAATTTTTTTTTGTGATTTTTATCTCGGGAGCCGGCAATACAGCCGTGAGTGATTTTAAATGACATTTTTTTCCTTTACAAATGTCATTTTGCGGTGGCACTGTTCTAAACATCACAGAGGTGTGCCCTTTTACAGGCATACTTAGGGGCCCCCCTAGGCACATTATTTAAAGGAATATTTCATTTTTATTGGTTCACTTTAAGCATTATTAAAATCACTGCTCCTGAAAAAACAATTGATTTTAAAACTTTTTTTTGCATTGATACATGTCCCCTAGGGCAGTACCGGGTCCCCATACACTTTTTATGGCAATAGCTTGCATATAAGCCTTTAAAATGTGCACTTTCAATTTTTTAATGTCGGGTCCCATAGACTTTAACGGTGTTCGTATATTCGCACAAATTTTTTGTCTGTTCGCATGTTCTGCTGCGAACCGAACGGGGAGGTGTTTGGCCTATCCCTACTGATAAGCCATCAGGGCCCAGGCACTTGTTGGGTTTGAGAGCTTTTGATAGCCATTAAGATGTCCAAAGTTATGATAGGTTTGTCCAGGTTCTCTAAGTTAGAAGCTGAGAGTGTGGGGAGGTTGATCCGAGAGAAAAGGCTCTCGGCTCTAGTTTGGTCAAACTTGCCCGGTGCTGTACATAAATTGGTTAGTCTACGACTGAATTCACATGGTATTTTTAGGCATACAGGTTTGTGGGTATGGTCCACCTTATGGAGGGCGAGGGCGGGAAACGTATCTGGTTTATTAGCCTTAGTGTAAAATTTGTGTCGAGATTTGCGCAGGGTTTTCTCAGCCGATTCCGTGAGAAATAGGTCGAGGTGGAGTCAAGCTTCATCTAGATCTGGTGGTCAGAGAGGGATGGTTTTGAAATGCAACCTATGATATGTAAAACGTGTCTTCAAGATGTTTTTGAAGCTGAAGTTTCTCCTTATGTATGTGGGATGCCTGACTGATACAGGTCCCTCTAATGACTGGCTTATGGGCTTCCCATAGGGTAAGTGGAGAGATCTCATCTGTAGAGCTGTGGGTAAGGTAGTCTTTGAGAGCCTGTTCTAACGTAAAACTGTGTTCTGAGTGTGCTAGAATGGTGTTGTTTATGCACCAAGATCTGCTATTAGGGGTAGTTATAAGAGATGACAGGGTGGGAAGAACCATGTTGTGGTCTGACCATGGGATTAGAAGGATAGTCGAGAATAAAAGTACAGGTGAGGAGCCTATCTTGAGAAAGATGTGATCAATTTGGGAAAAGAGCTTGTGGGGGTCGGAGTAGTGTGTGTATTGACGTCTGGCCAGATTGTATTCTCGTCAAGAATCTAGGAGGGAGTGGTGGTTTAGAAGTTGCTGGAAGGTCAATCTAGTGGGTTGGGATGGGATTTGTCTAAAAATGGGTATAAAGTTTGATTAGAATCACCGCATATTAAGGTGTGGTCTCTCCTTCCTAGGTTTCCTTTGCAACATCAAGCAGTCCCCTGGGATGTCTACCATACAAGAGTTCAAATGAGGAATACTCCGTAGACGCCTGCGGAACCTCTCATATGGTAAACATGAGATAAGGCAACAAAAATCCCAATTTCTCCCATCTTTATCCACCACCTTTTTTAACACTCTTGAGGGTCTTGTTAAATCTTTCCACCAGACTGTCCGTTTGGGGGTGGTAAACAGAGGTATGGAGATGGGAGATTTTGTACAACTTGCACAGTTCCTTAGTAACCCTGGACATGAACGGGGTACCCTGATCCGTTAAGATCTCTTTTGGGATCCCTACGTGGCTAAACATCTGGACCAATTCCTTGGCGATAGTCTTAGTGGAGGTATTCCGCAAGGGGATGGCTTCCACGTATCGGATCGCGTAGTCCAGTATTACCAGAATGTGTTGGTGGCCCTGGGCAGACTTTACCACTGGCCCCACCAGATCCATGCCAATTCTCATGAATGGCACTTCAATTATGGGTAGGGGAACAAGCGGACTGTGGAAATGAGGTGCCGGTGCAGATATTTGACACTCACATTACTCTCTGACATATGCATACAGCCCGGGCCAGAAAAATGTATGAGTTGTCCTGTTCCTGGTCTTTTCCATACCCAGATGTCCCCCCATTACATGACCATGGGCCAAGTCCAGCACCAACCTGTGGAAGGGTTTGGGAACCACCAGCTGTTCTTCCTCGTCCTCACCGTGTTTCACCACCTTATACAGCAGATTGCTTTTAAGAGCCATGTAGGGGAAAGACCCCCCCCCCCCTCCAATTAGGATCCACAGGTTCCCCATCTTTTATCTTAACGTTCTCTCTGTGTGACATCTCATAATTGTTTGGTACAAAAGTCCTCCCTCCTGACTTCCAGGTCAGGGGTCACATTCTGTCCCCCCTCACTATTAGAGTCAGAGAGGTTCTCTGGTCCATTAACCTCCAGCTGAGAGCTGTCGTCCAGCTCCTCCGGCTCCCCTGCCATTACCGGAAAAGGAAGAGTGTCTCCTCATTTCTCGGTCCTGCCGACCATCTCCTCTTCCATCTGGAGAAAAGGTTCTGGGGAGAGTTCCTGTGCTTCCCCAGCAGGGGGAGCTCTATCCTGCAGACTCTCTGTGCCTTCCCATAACTTCCAAAAATGGGGAAAATCCTTCCCCACCAGAACCTTATGATGCAGGGAAGGTACCACCCCCATTGAATGTGTCATGCTGCCCCAAGGGGTGACAATCTCAACTACCGCGGTCTTGTAGTCCTGAGTGTCCCCATGGTTGCAAATGACCCCGGTTGTGCTAGGGTGTAATTTTTCAGGGTTCACACACTTGCTGTTGACTAGTCACAACACTACCTGAATCAAACAGTGCAGTGACTGGTTTCCCATCAACATAAATCACACACATTTGTTTTTCCATGCGACCCTGATGTGATGCAGTTTATGTGACCTGTGCAAAAAGAGACATGCGTCTTTTAATATAAACATTATCACACTGCATTGGTTCATCATTTAGAGGACAATTGGCTGCAATATGTCCCAATGCATGACATCGGTAGCACTGTATGTGCTCTACCCCCAGTCCTCTCAAGGGTCCCCAAGACCTTCCTGGGTTCTTTGGCCAGTCTCCAGGTCTATGGCCCATAGTATCTTTAACTATAGCAGTTTTAACAAACTTCTCCATGTCCTTGAACCCTGGAACAGTCTTAGCGGGTCCGCTGGGTGATCTTTCACCCCTAGATACATTGGAGTGGAGCGCAGACGGGTACCACAAGTATCTCTCCATGAGGTCCACCAGTTGGGTTGCCCTTTTGAGGTCTCCATGGCTGACCCACTTCCTCAAAGTTGTAGGGAGCGCACGTAGATACCAGTCCATGACCCCACGCTCCACGATCTGAAAGCCTGGCAAAGTCTTTACTTCTGGGCCACAGCAGTGATCAAGGTGCTTTTGTGTCGCCAAAACGTGTCAGCTTGTTGCCTGTAACCGATGTCATGTAATGGAACGATGGAATAAAGGATAACTATCAAGATTTCCAGTGAGTGTCAGCTCATTCTTCTAGTTTCTCAAAGTCCTGGGCCTTATCAGGCTCCAAATCAAAATAGGCCTTTTGGGGCTCACCTGTCAGAAAAGGTGCTAGCAGTCCCAACCATTGTTCTCTCGCCATCCTTTGCGAAGAGCGACTCGTTCAAAAGTCGTGAGGTATGCCTTCACGTCATCCGCAAGTGTCATCTTCTGCAGGTGGTAAGAGGCGCGTACCAACTTTGGTTGCACTGCCACGGGAGGTGCGGACCCCTTCTTTAACTCTTTAACAGCAGGACCTCTGCAAACTGTCATTTCATCTCCTGTTGAGCCGCTTGTTGTGCTGAGATAGCCTGGCGACTCTCCTCCCGCTGACCTGTACCGCCCTCTGCGACCCGGAGGTTGGTTTCCTGCAGAGCTGCCTGTTGTGCTGCAGTGGCCTCTGCGACCTGGCGGTGGGTTTCCCACTGAGCTGCAATGGCCTGCCGAGTTGCTTCCTGCTGAGCCGCCTGTTGTGCTGCAGCGGCCTCTGCGACTTGGTGGTTGGTTTCCCGCTGAGCAGCATTGGCTTGCAGCAGGGCCTTCAATATTTCCTCCATCTTAGAAAGTTGCCCGTTGAACACCACCACGTGTGGGCGATTAGCTTGTGTGGATCACTTTTCCTGGGAAGAAGGCAGCTTGAAGGCAAACTTTCTTAAAATCTGGCGGGTTGCCAGTTTTATTTTGGTAAAAGGTTGCAAGTCATAAATAAACAAAACAGCAAAACAAAACCTCACCGTCTGGCGCTAAACTAATACAGAGCAGGATACGTCTCTATACGATGTCGTGCTTGTCCCTGACACCTACAAACAAAACAAATGCAAACCTTTTTTCTTGCAGTCCTTAGAACAACCAACAGCTCAAAGTTTAGCTCCCGCAGTGTAATCATACTGAGATCCAGGTTGAGCCCCGTGGAGAACTCTTCCTGGTTATTCAAACCAGCTGAAGAGGGATTTGGGTGGACCAGAAACTACGGGCCGGAATCAGCTTTGCCATGGCGGTTGGCAAAACCGGGGTCTGACTCTCAGTAGTCCAGTCCCAGTGAAGGCATGCAAGGAGACAGATATCGCCTGTCGACTATCCCTCCTTGCATAAAGTTACACTGTATATATATAAATATATATATATATATATATATATATATATATATATATATACAGTATATATGTATTTATGTGTATATATATATATATTGGGAAAAAATATTATTTGATCCCCTGCAGATTTTGTAAGTTTGCCCACTTACAAAGAAATGAAGGGTCTATAATTGTTAGGTGTATTTTTAATGATAGAGACAGAATATCAACCAAAAATTCAGAAAAAAAACACATAATACAAATATTATAAATTGAGTTGCAGTTCAGTGAGTGAAATAAGTATTTGATCTCCTACCAACCAACGATAATTCTGGCTCCCACAGACTATCTACAGTGTGTAAATAAAACAAGTTCCCAAATCCCAGCAGCTATGCAGAAATCTTTAGGATAGGCAATAATGTAAAATATATGGTGCAGCACTGAAACATCTCAAAGAAACTGTCCATTCTCTTTAAAGTTCTTAATTAGGACCCGCCACCAAGGTGTTCCTTATAGGAATGAAATTCAAACATATGCTTGAAGCTTCAGGAAAGGTATCAGAGACCGTCACCCAAACACACTGGTCCTTACCAGATGGACTGGACCCCCCCATTACAGAGGTCAGATCAACATGATGTCACTGGTCAGGTTCCCGATAGTCACCAATCCCCTTCACGTCACACTTTCCCCCCGTCCACTTATTCAGATAGCCCTGGAGGTCCTAAGTGAGGTTAATCCAGATCGCTATTATCACTTCCATCTCAGTCCTCGATCACCACTCTCTGTGTCCTTTGTTCGTCCGGCTCATCACTCAGTAACAGCCAGTATAAAAATAAACCCAATATGGTGTAGTATGTCAAGCTAAAAACTATTTATTCAAAAAAGGAATTGCACTCACATGTCGAAGTGAACAGAGCTCGCAATGAAACATTTCAGGGAATGCTTCCAACCACCAAGATGGCACCGTGTACCGCTGCGCGATGACGTCACACGTCCAAACTCCTCCCGCAGTAGATTCAAACAAACTAAACCTCCGTGGAACATGAGGGTTAATACTACAAACTAGACACTTTCTACATGGATAGTAGCCTTTCAAGTGTTCAAAAAAGGAAGTTTTAGTGGAAACTCCAACTATATAGGGGTCTACCTGCAATCTCAATGGAGGAGCTCCCCGGAATATCACCGGAGGGTTGCTCCGAGTACGTGGTCAAAAATGCAAACTCGAAGGATGATGTATCCCGTTTGACTCTAGGTTGCAACATGGATTCTCTATCCTTCATATCTGCCTCCTCAAAGGCAGACTTCAAGAGGATACCCCTTCTCAAGGAACCTTTGTTCCAGGATAGCTGCCTCCTTAAGGAAATCGTCCCTCCTGGAACAATTCTTTTTAAGTCTGTAAAACTGACTTTTTGGTAACGATTTTAACCAGGAGGGGTGGTGACTACTGGTAGTGTCAATAAACGCATTTCGGTCAGTCTCCTTGAAGTAGGTGGAGGTGATTAACTTGTCACCATCCACCCTGATCCTAAGATCCAAAAAATGTATCTCCGTTCTACTCATTTCAAATTGCAGGGAAATGCCTTTACTATTCTGATTCAGTTATCCAAAAAGGGAAACCAAAGATTCCTCACTTCCTTGCCACAAGAGGAGGACGTTGTCTATATACCATCTCCAAAGGAGAAGCTGTGGCCTAGACTGGCCATAGACGACGTCCTCCTCCCATTTGGCTATGAAGAGGTTGGCCATACTGGGGGAAAATTTTGCCCCATGGCCACTCCTCTCCACTGCAGATAGAAGGTCCCTCCATACCAAAAGTAGTTATGGCTCATACTAAAATCCAACAGGGACAGAATGAAGTCCCTCTGAGGATCAGGGACTGTGGCATCCCTGCACATAAAATGTTCTACTGCTTCACGGCCGTCTTGATTGGATATAATAGTGTACAGAGATGCCACGTCTGCTGTGGCCAATAGGTAATCCTCCTTCCAGTCAATGTTGGCTAATAGATTAATAACCTGATTGGAATCCTTCAGGAAGGCTGGAGTCTCAGACACCAGTGGTTGTGGGAAAAAGTCAATGAATTTACCCACCCTGGAGGTGACAGAATCTATGCCACTAATAATTGGCCTACCAGGAGGGTTAGTCAAAGACTTGTGTATTTTCGGGAGAAAACACATGATAGGCATCCTTGGGGCTACAGGTATCAAGGAAGATTTCTCCTTCTTGGTGATAAGGTGTGTATCAAAACCACCTTTAACTAGCGACACCAACTCCTTTCGGAATTTAGTGGTGAGATTAGAGGGCAGGGTGGCATATGTGTCCCGGTCTGCCAATAGGCGGGACATCTCAGCCTCATAACCAGCACGATCAAGTATAACGATGCCCCCACCCTTGTCAGCCGGGTGCACCACAATGTCGTCCCTCGCCCTTAGGGATCTCAGGCCTTTATTAAATCTAAAATGTTGCTTCCTTTTTTTCCTAGAAATTCTTTCAAGATCCTTTATCATAAGGTCCCTAAATACCGAAATAGATGATGCCAGTTGACCTGGGGGGGTTAAAAAGGGAAGCATTAGAAAGGTGTGAGTTCTTATATTCTCCTGGAGCTTTCTGAGTAGTACGAACGGGATTGGTCAGTAGATATCTCTTAATATTGACCTTCCTTACGTACTTATGGATATCTATAAAGGTCTCAAAGCTATCCAGAGGTCTAGAAAAGGATTTTCAAGAAAAACTGGGGTATTCTGAGGAATGATCGGGTTTTGGGCCCTCTACTTCCAGAACACCCTCCGGTGATATTACATTGAGATTGCAGGTAGCCCCCAATATAGTTGGAGTTCCCACTAAAACTTCCTTTTTTGAACACTTGAAAGGTTACTATCCGTGTAGAAAGTGTCCATTTTGTAGTATTAACCCGTTCCACGGAGGCTTAGTTTGTTTGAATGTACTGCGGGAGGAGTTTGGACGCGTGATGTCATCGCGCAGCTGTACACGGCGGCCATCTTGGTGGTTGGAAGCATTCTCTGAAATGTTTCATTGCGAGCTCTGTTCACTTCGACATGTGAGTGCAATTCCTTTTTTGAATAAATAGTTTTTAGCTTGACATACTACACCATATTGGGTTTATTTTTATACTGGCTGTTACTGAGTGATGAGCCGGACGAACAAAGGATGCCGACAGTGGTGATCCAGGACTGAGACAGAGGTGATAATAGCGATCTGGATTAACCTCACTTAAGACCTCCAGGGCTATCTGGAGTCGCTAGTTAAAGGTGGTTTTGATACACATCTTATCACCAAGAAGGAGAAATCTTTCTTGATACCTGTAGCCCCAAGGGTGCCTATCATGTATTTTCTCCCGAAAATACACAAGTCTTTGACTGACCCCCCTGGTAGGCCAATTATTAGTGGCATAGATGCTGTCACCTCCAGGGGGGGGTAAATTAATTGATTTTTTCCTACAACCACTGGTGTCTGAGACTCCAGCCTTCCTGAAGGATTCCAATCAGGTTATTAATCTATTAGCCAACATTGATTGGAAGGAGGATTACCTATTGGCCACAGAGGACGTGGCGTCTCTGTACACTATTATATCCCATCAAGACGGCCATGAGGCAGTAGAGCATTTAATGTGCAGGGATGCCACAGTCCCTGATCCTCAGAGGGACTTCATTCTGTCCCTGTTGGATTTTAGTATAAGCCATAACTATTTTTGGAGTGCGACCAACCTCTTCATGGCCAAATGGGAGGAGGATGTCGTCTATGGCCAGTCTAGGCCACAGCTTCTCCTTTGGAGATGGTATATAGATGACGTCCTCCTCTTGTGGCAAGGAAGCGAGGAATCCTTGGTTTCCCTTTTTGGAGAACTGAATCAGAATAGTAAAGGCATTTCCCTGCAATTTGAAATGAGTAGAACGGAGATACATTTTTTGGATCTTAGGATCAGGGTGGATGGTGACAAGTTAATACCTCCACCTACTTCAAGGAGACTGACCGGAATGCCTTTATTGACACTACCAGTAGTCACCACCCCTCCTGGTTAAAATCGTTACCAAAAAGTCAGTTTTACAGACTTAAAAAGAATTGTTCCAGGAGGCGGCTATCCTGGAACAAAAGTTCCTTGAGAAGGGGTGTCCTCTTGAACTCTTGAAGTCTGCCTTTGAGGAGGCAGATATGTAGAAAAGAGAATCCATGTTGCAACCTAGAGTCAATCGGGATACTTCATCCTTCGAGTTTGCATTTTTGACCACGTACTCGGAGCAACATCAGGAGCTGAAAAGGATTTTCAAGAAAAACTGGGGCATTCTGAGGAATGATGGGGTTTTGGGCCCTCTACTTCCAGAACACCCTCCGGTGATATTCCGGGGAGCTCCTCCATTGAGATTGCAGGTTGCCCCCAATAGAGTTGGAGTTCCCACTAAAATGTCCTTTTTTGAACACTTGAAAGGCTACTATCCGTGTAGAAAGTGTCCAGTTTGTAGTATTAACCCTCATGTTCCACGGAGGTTTAGTTTGTTTGAATCTACTGCGGAAGGAGTTTGGACGTGTGACGTCATCGCGTAGCGGTACACGGCGCCCATCTTGGTGGTTGGAAGCATTCCCTGAAATGTTTCATTGCGAGCTCTGTTCACTTCGACATGTGAGTGCAATTCCTTTTTTGAATAAATAGTTTTTAGCTTGACATACTACACCATACTGGGTTTATTTTTATACTGGCTGTTACTGAGTGATGAGCCGGACGAACGAAGGATGCCGACAGTGGTCATCCAGGACTGAGACGGAGGTGAGAATAGTGATCTGGATTAACCTCGCTTAGGACCTACGGGGCTATCTGAATAAGTGAACGAGGGAAAAGTGTGACGTGAAGGGGATCGGTGACTATCGGGAACCTGACCAGTGACATCATGTTGATCTGACCTCTGTAATGGGGGTCCGGGCCATCTGGTAAGGACCAGTGTGTTTGGGTGATGGTGATGGTCTCTGATACCTTTCCTGAAGCTTCAAGCATATGTTTGAATTTCATCCCTTTAAGGAACACCTTGGTGGTGGGTCCTAATTAAGAACTTTAAAGAGAATGGACAGTTTCTTTCGGATTGTTTGAGCGCTGCACAATATATTTTACCTCCTCCTCAAGAAGGCACATGTACAGGCCCATCTGAAGTTTGCCAATGAAAATCTAAATGATTCAGAGAATGATTGGAAGAAAGTGCTGTGGTCAAATGAGACCAACATTGAACTCTTTGGCATTAATTTGACTTGGAGGAAGAAAAAAAACTGACTATGACCCTAAAAACACCATGCTTACAGTCAAACACAGTGGTGGAAACATTATGGTTTGGGGCTGTTTCTCTGCTAAAGGTATAGGCCGACTTTGTCACATTCAGGGGCCAATGAACGGGGCCATGTATTGTAAAATCTTCAATGACAACCTTTTTCCCTCAGCCAGAACACTGAAGATGGGTCATGGATGGGTCTTCTAGCATGACAATGACCCAAAACATACCACCAAGGCAACAAATGAGTGGCTCAAGAAGAAGCACATTATGGTTATGGAGTTGCCTAGCCAGTCTCCAAACCTTAATCCTATAGAAAATTTATGGAGGAAGCTGAAACTTCAAGTTGCCAAGCAACAGCCAAGAAACCTTAAAGTGGATGTAAACCCACCACCCACCCAGTATAAACTAATGGCACAGTATTAATGTATATATACATGCAAGCCTCCAGAATCTATACCTACCTTGCAAATGCCCTTCCTGTAAGCACTTGCAGCTCTGTAAAACTCTGAAATCAGAGGGTGTCTGTGTTGGCTGGAGCTCGGTGTGTGGAGTTGTGATGTCACAAGCCTCCCCACCCACCTCTATACTAAGACATTGAGGAGGGAGGGAGGGAGGGAGGGGGGAGTGTAAAACTTTCCCTGCTATGTGAAGGAGATAAACAAACTGCTACAAACTGCTTGTTTGTACCTACTCTGTGAGTGCTTGTCACTCACAGAACCCAGGGCTGATCGTCTGTGTATTTCCCTGTTAGTCAGACTTTCTCTTCGTGAAAAAAAGGTCATTACTCACAGTTGGATTAACTCTTTGTGGCAAGACTGGGCACAGATGACATGACATGCTATACTCTAACAGGCAGAATTATTAATTCATTTTTTTGGGGGGTTTACATCCACTTTAAGGATTTAGAGAAGATCTGTAAAGAAGAGTGGCCCAAAATCCCTCCTGAGATGTGTGCAAAGCTGATAACCAACTACAAGAAACATCTTACCTCTGTAATTGCCAACAAGCATAGGCGTGTGCACGGGGTGTCCCGGGTGTGTTTGGACACACCCTAATCACCCCGACCGTGTTAGTGTAGCTGCTTGACAGCCCTCCCTTGGGCTGCTGTGAAATGCTGAATCTGAAGAGAGCGGGTATGCTGCCTTTGAAACACTGAGAAGATTGTGAGGCTTTCCAGAGCCGCGAAGTATGTGAAACTGTCATGTAATGTAAAAGCTTGCAGGGAGAGAGATCGACTGTCAAAAGTCAACGGTGATGTCGGGGGTGAGCGGGACAAAACAAGCTGTCAAACACCAGCCAATGGGATGGTGTTTACGTGTATATAGCTCCACCCCTTTCTTCAGCAGCCCAATCATTGGCTGGTGTTTGATAGCTGCTCAGCCCCACCCATCCCCGAAATCAAGGCTGACTTTTGACGGGTGATCTCTCTCCCTGCAAGCTGTTACAATACATAACAACTCCCCTTCACCTCTGTCAGTGCCCATTAGTGCTGTCTATCAGTGCCAATCAGTGCCACCTGTCAGTGCTAATCAGTGCCACCTGTCAATACCTTTCACTGCCAATCAGTGCCACCTGTCAGTGCCTATCAGTCCCACCTGTCAGTGACTTTCAGTGCCACATGTCAGTGCCTTTCAGTGTCAATCAGTGCCAACTGTCATTGCCAATCAGTGCCACTTGTCAGTGCCCATCAGTGGCACCTGTCTGTGCCTTTCAGTGCCAATCAGTGCCACCTGTCAGTGCCCATCAGTTCTGCCTGTCATCTATCAGTGATGCCTATCAGTGCCAACCAATGCCACCTATAAGTGCCAGTCAGTGCTGCCAATCACTGCCACCTGCTATCAGTGCCAACCAATGCTCCCTATGATTGTCCATCAGTGCTGCCAAACAGTGCCACCTATCAGTTCCCATCAGTGCCACCTATCTGTGCCCATCAGTGTTTCCTATGAGTGTCAATCAGTGCTGTCAATCAGCACCACCTGTCAGTGCCCATCAGTGCTGCCTATCAGTGCCAATCAGTGGCCATCAGTGCTGCCTATCAATGCCCATCATTGCTGCCTATCAGTGCCAATCAGTACTGCCTATTAGTGCCCATCAGTGCTGTCAATCGGTGCCAATTAGGGCTGCCTATCAGTGCCAACCAATGCCACCTATCAGTGCTTCCAATCAGTGCCACCTGTCAGTGCCAATCAGTGCTGCCTATCAGTGCCCATCACTGCTGCCTATCAATGCCCATCAGTGCTGCCTATCAGTGCTGCCTATCAATGCCTATCAGTGTCCATCAGTGTTGCCTATCAGTGCCAATCAGTGCCTCTCTATCAGTGCCAATCAGTGCCCATCACTGCTGTCTATCAATACCAATCCGTGCCCATCAGTGCTGCCATTCAGTGCCCATCAGTGCTGCCTATCAGTGCTAATCTGTGCTGCCTATCAGTGTTGCCAATCAGTTGCCATTGGAGCACTGAGCGCAGTGATGGGGAGATGAACTCAGCAGCCAGGCACATTGTCCATGGGGGGGCAGCCTGGTGGGGCACAACTGAAATCTGTTGATGTTTATTAATTCCACATGCCACTCTTTAGTATAATACGTAATCACCACACTACTATTTACAATAAATGGAGGTAAAATAAAATAAGTGTCAGTAAAAGGCATGCTGCTAAGCACTGTTATGTGTTCCCACACAACAAAAAAAAAAGTGCAGCGCTAACTTACTAATCAATAACTTAACAATAATGGTGGAACCCTCTATAGTATGGAAATCTCAATAAACTTCAATATTACCACATTACCGGTCTCTGTGGTATGTAACATCACATATAATACACATCACACTGAAAATAAGACATAAAAATGAAACTTAGCAGGGATGGCGGAAACCCCTTCTATAGATATTTGCCATACAGATTAACTGCAAGTGCAATAATTCCAGTGATATGTGATTTCACATGTAATACACATCAAAAGGAGAATAAGACATACATTTTTTTAAAACTTAGCAGGGACGGTGGAAACCCCTTTACAGAAAATTGCAATACAAATTAACTTCAAGTGCAACAACTTTGGGAGGTTCACACCATTATCGCATTTTGGAATTTTTATTGTTAGATTGTTACACTTAATTCTATGTTTTAGTTACTATTATAATGTAAATTATTGCACTTGAAGTTCATTTTCCACCACCCCTGCTAAGTTCATGTCTTTATGGGCCTTGCTTTGTGCACTGGTGCGCAGTCATGTTGGAACAGGAAAGGGCCCTCCCCAAACTGTTCCCACAAAGTTGGGAGCATGAAATTGTCCAAAATATCATGGTATGCTGACGCCTTAAGAGTTCCTTTCACCCCTGAAAAATAACCCCACATCATAATCCCCCCTCCACCAAATGATTTGGATCAGTGCACAAAACAAGGTCCATAAAGACATGGATGAGCGAGTTTGGGGTGGAGGAACTTGACTGGCCTGCACAGAGTCCTGACCTCAACCCGATAGAACACCTTTGGGATGAATTCGAGCGGAGACTGCAAGCCAGGCCTTCTCGTCCAACATCAGTGCCTGACTTCACAAATGCGTTTCTAGAAGAATGGTCAAACTTTCCTATACACACACTCCTAAACCTTGTGGACAGCCTTCCCAGAAGAGTTGAAGCTGTTATAGCCGCAAAGGGTGGGCCAACTCAATATTGAACCCTATGGACTAAGACTGGGATACCAATAAAGTTCATGTGCGTGTAAAGGCATGCGTCCCAATACTTTTGGAAATATAATGTGCATATATATATATATATATATACAGTATATATATATATATATATATATATATATATACACACACACACACACATGTGTGGTTGAGATTTGGGGTGCACACCCTAATGCCAACATGGGTTTCTCCACCAAGTACTAAGTCATGTTTTCCTTGGGGACCAAATACTTATTTTGCTCACTGAACTGCAACTTGATTTATAACATTTGTACCATGTGTTTTTTTCTGGAATTTTGGTTGATATTCTGTCTCTATCATTTAAAATACGCCTATGATAAAAAAAAAATATAGACCCTTCACTTCTTTGTAAGTGGACAAACAGTGGACAAACTTACAAAATCTGCAGAGGATCAAATAATTATTCTCCCCACTGTATTTACAGTGTATATGAACTGTGTAAAATATTGAAACTATCATTAATGGTTGATCACATATATTATTGAATGATCATATATATGGTTTTTATGTGTGTACATAAAGTATATGAATTGGGGTAATTAGTAAGAGTGACATGAGGGAAGGGGAGCGCTGGTTTATATTAATCTAATGTAAGTGTTAGTAGCCTAAATTAAAACACATTTCTGATGTCCACATGAGGTCTTGATGATAACATGTGTCGGGCAGAGTTTGAAGACACAGTGATGAACAACAGATTTGCTGTTGCTGTAAGATTATGATGGTGTTATAGCCAGAGCTTGTTTTTTCAATTCTCTAATACAGTGGTGCTAGATTTAGATAATGAAGGAGATATGCAAATGTTAAATTACCTGTAACCAGGTGTGTTACAATACTGAGGTCCAATGAACTTCAAACTCAGTAAGGAGAATAATAAAGCCAGGTTCCACATCGTGCCAAAGTCTGCAACAAAAATTTACATTTGAATTTGTGCTCCAGCAAGGGACAACAAATTTTAAAGCCCACAGACAACCATATTTTTCATGGCTACACTAACATATCACAGAATAACAATCCGTTTGATACCAATGGGCATTAGGTAAAAATCATGTTTGATATCTATCAAATACTGATTTCATGTTGGTTGTCAGATTGGAAACACTGATACAATTATAAAACTGCCACTGAGGGAGGGTTTGCTGAAATATCATAAATGCTTCTCCTACTTCCGTCCCTCAGATATTGATTGGGTGAGGATTGACTCAGTGACACCAACTAGAGGGTCCAAAAAAAGCTGTTGCAATTGACAACTGACAATTCTCAATATTCCATCAAAATCATGCTGGATTGCTTAGAGTTATTTATGAGAGTCAATGACCATAATTTATAAGATGGGACAGCGGATTCTGTCAGAACCAATGATGAAGGGAACTTTGCTAAGCATTTTTTAATCCTACCTATTTTGCTGTTGCTTATTGTCTATTTTGTATTATCTTTTTTTTTTGTTCTTTGAAAAGATATTTATTCATTAAAGTATGAAAGTGATATTAAAACTTTGTTTAAAAAAAAATAACAAAGATGTAATACTTACCTGCTCTGTGCAGTGGTTTTGCACAGAGCAGCTTCAATCCGTTCCTTTTTGGGACCTCCCCCTTGAACAATACCCCCAGAGAAAGCAGCTTGCCCTGGGAGCACTGCTTCATGCTTACTCCAGAGCCGCTGCTCTCTGCGTCCATAGAGCAGTGGCATGGAGGTAAAAAAACCTTCAGCCTTTAGAACCACTTTAAGTATTACCATATTTTAAACTTTCCTGGCTGTGTGTCAGTAAAGGCCACAAACAATTCCTAAAGGTCAAAATTCATAGAGCAGATATGGTGAATGGTGTATGTTTTCATTAGAAACACATGGGGGCACCTACTGTATTGTTTGTGTTTGTTCGGTTGAGTTAACTGACCTCTAGTGACGACCACTCTCAGTCTGCTGGCACGTAAATTGTCCTGTGAACTGGAAAATCTCTGTGCAAGGTGAGGCTGAGAGGGCCATCGTCACAAGGTGGGAATAAAACTGCGGTGAGTTCCGGTCCAAATGGTGGTAGTCGGCAAAACATATCATCATGGTGTGGGGCATAAACCAGGGCCTTGGGCTTTTAAGAATGGCAGTGGGATGCCAGGCGCTATAAGACTCTACATTCCAGTACTGAGATATGGGTGTTGTCAGGAAAAGTGATCTTTAACTGGCAATACAATTATAGTCCCGACAGTACAACTATAGGTCCGGCCCAATGCCATCCTTGGGAGGGAGTTTACACTTCACTGCCTCTGACCACCAATACACAGGGGAGGGTTACATATCATCACTGTAGATCAGATGATAACATACAGGCACCAGATACATAAAGGCAGGTATCATCACTGCTGTGAGGACATTTTATGACATATTCTTCAATACTCCTTCATCCCTTGATAATGTTCTTTTGAATGAAGCACGTCGGGAGCTATAGGGAGCTACAGCGGTGTCCTTATTGTACCTACCAGGGGTGCCTGTATGTGATTGACTGCATTATATGCGATTTTATCCCTGCCTGTTTTTAAGTCATTTTAACCTTCATTAAAAAGCTTTGAACTTTTAATTACTATACTAGCAGTCCCTCCTTTGTCACTTTCTCTCACTGAGCCTATTGATGACCATCCTGGTTATGTGATAATCCACCTTGGAACCTCGGTTCTTGCTATCCATCCATCCCATGGGGATACTGGGATAAGGTGCAGCCAGACTCCCATCTTGGAGTCATAGTAGCTGGTATGTGGATTGTGAGTGGATGTGCCCTTTTGGGTGTGAAGAAGTCTTTATTTACGCTGGAGCATGGAATTTGCTAACACATATGTCTACTAATGAACTTTCTGCACAAGAGTACTTTTCTTCTTCTGATGGACTTCACTGGACCATACATGAACTTTCTTTAATGTATTTTGATTTGCACACATGATTTCCTGATTTTTATTAATTCTGTACTTGATACTCGTTATGAATTTATGATTGATTATTGATTTTTATATTGATTATATTCTTCAACACACCACACATAACTGTATCACCCAGCTGTTTTATATGTACAGTTTAATACAGGGGTGTGTACAGAGAAGTGTGCATATGTGGAAGCTGCAGCCACAGTGTAAGATACACATATGTGACATAGAAAATATAATCTGTTAAATCCTCTTTACGTTTCTATCCACAGGACTGTAATAAATTTAGACAGCAACCATTTGTCTTTGTGTTTTCCAAGAGTTCTGACTGTCACGTCATTTTTGTGGATGGCAAAGTGAACATATACTTGTAGGGCCAAAAAAATAAAGAAATGGCAGTTCTATCAGTTTCTGTTTTTCTAGTAGTTGCTTTATATTTGCCCATGTTGGTGCTCCCACTGGGTACAGTTAAAGCGGAACTTAAATGTATCTGAGAACCACAAACTAAAAAATGTTATTTAATTCATTTTTAATATTCAAGAAAACTCACCCATCCATGTGTTCATGCTTTATTTTATTGAGAAATCCTGCTTAGGCCACCGTTATGCAGCAGTGGAGGCACACACTAGACAGCAATATACACTCTCCTTGGTCCCTCATGGCAAGAGAAAGCTGTGTCCTGTACAGCCTGAGAAAATGCAGCAGTTTCCACTCCTCCTGGCTATCCCCCTCTGGGAAATGCAGTTCAAAAGCTGTTGATTATAGTAGAGTTTCTCTCCTTTGGACTACAGTTCCCAAATTGCAGTGATTCCTGTATCAGCCTATTGAACTCCCCCTGCTCAGTAGCTCCCTCCTGCTGATATGGCTGTAAACCAGTTCAGCACCACAAGGCATCAGCTACAGAGTGCAGCTGCAACCAGTGTTTTTCTCATGCTCCATTCTTAGCAAGCAATTGAGATAAGGTAAGTAGCATATCCAATACATCCAATTGTTTCTAAGTAGTGCCCTATACCAGATTGAAAGTTGTTTAGTTGTGTTTTGTAGAAGAACTCCAGATGAATAGCTAAATGTAGAGTCTCAAAACACAGTAGTATATTCATTGACAAATAAGACAAAGGATTTGGGGATTTGTACATGGCCAGATTTGGACCGATGCCAAATAGGCATGGCCTAAGAGGCCATGTCTGCCAGGAGGCAATGTTCTTTAGCAGAATAGGTAAGCAGACAAATGATCAGACAGAGAAAAATTGTAATCTGTCGTTTACAAAACGGCAAAGTTAGAAGTAATAATGTGAAACTGGTGTAGCACTACCCCCGCAGGGGCTGCAAATGACTGGTTTCCCTACTCATGCACAGCCAGGCAACAAGCATTTTCCAGACAGACTTTGAGCTTGGTTTTTATTGTTTATCAGGGGTTATAACTTGGATGGGGAATAGGAATTATGGGATGCCCTGCTTGATTGCAACAATAACAGGGACAACCTCCTCCCTAAATACATGCTGCAGAACTGTCCTCCTCCTAAAGACTGACAGTCTCTGATAATCAAAGATGCAAAAGCCCCTGAAGGACTAGGAACTCCCTTAGAAAGTAGCATAACATGTTGTAGGCTGCATACCAGAGTATCTCCAACTTCACTGTAGACACAGATCCCAGCTCTACTATCTGCAGGTACTAATAGCCCACCTGGCTGCTTCTTCACCAGCCCACCCGGCTGCTCTGACAATCTCCAAGGTCATGGTAAAGGAAAGATTAAGCACAACGCTGTCTTCAAGAAAGGCTTGCTACATGTGGCAGTCTCTCCCCTTGTGAATCCCTAGGTGTGCTGATGTATTCACACTGTTCCACTTGCTCCCACTGCTTCTTAGGCAAGACTCCTTTGAAACCGCACTGCTGTCAGGATCTTCCCAAGTCAGACCATGGGCTACCCACTAAGACCACCAAGAGTCTCCTCAGCACTCCACCTTCCACCTGACTCCCCCTGCTGGCATGAGTCATCCATATTAAAGGACTGGCTCAGCCTCCCTGCCAGGCCCACTGCTTGGGGATTGGCCAAGCTCCCCTAAGTATGCAGATCAACTCTCCTGGCCTCCGCCCTCTAGCTTCTAGAAATTTCTCCAAACTTCTAGAACCAGGGGGAAGCACCAGAGACCTGCCTGTATGAGACATCCAGCCTGACCTGCAGTAAACTCTCACCCAATTTAGACTCACAACATAGATTTGCCTCCACGGACACTAGTAGCACTCTAAAGGGTGCTCAACTGGTTTAGTATGGCAAATAGCATGCATACACTACAGAGTAATACAAAACAGTTTATGAAAGTTGCACACATATGGACTCTTCCCAGTATACTTTCTATAAGACTCTATAGCCACAGAGAGTCTAGCTAAGAATCACTACTTCAGTAAAGCAGTTCAGAACACACACAGCTACCCGTGATTATCCTTATAAACAAAATCTCACTCAGTAAAGCCCAGGGTAGTGCTAGTAACACAGACAAACAGATGGGGGGATTCAAGACCTAAGGACAAATGCACACCCCCTGGAACTGTTGTACTGGTAGCAATTAAAGGGGAGGGGGATTCCCACAGTAGCTGGGTATTCTGGAGACGCTCCTCCCCAGCTGCCTGCACACTGTTTCTGACAGTGTAGGGTCTTTCAATTGGCTGCAGATCACTTGCTCAGCTACTTTTGCTCCACCGGTAGTGACCTCTGAGCTACTGATACAGGTAAACTGGAACTTATCTTGTTTGGGCATCTCCAGGAACCCAGAGAGTTGTTGAAAATGTGGTTATAGGGTCTGAATATGGTGAGTTAATAGGCAATTCACTAGTCTTACACCCCAGGCCATTTAATTCGGTAGCCCACGGTTTAATTTTAATTGGCTCATAGAGCCTAATAGCATCTAATACTGAACGCTGCCCTCTGCACTCAAGGGGCCTGCTAAAATGACCAAATACAGCCTAACTTTAGGGGTTCACTGGCCAACATGACATCACTGCAATTTATGCCATCAGGATGTGGGGCAGACAGTGCTTCCAGGTCAAGCTCTCTGCTATGGATTGGACACACCAGATACACAGTACGTCTGGTAACAACTCACCAGTGACCACTAAGTCAGCCACTCACCCGCTTCCCTGGATGAAGGAGTCAGCAAAGTTGTAGCTCCCACACTGGTCAAAACGCCATCAGTACCAGAGTAGTTGGACTTTAAAGGTAAACTATTTTATGTATTTTTCAATTACCGAGATAAGATATATTTTAAGTTTGCAGGCTGTATCAGCATCTAAAGAAACAATTAGAATTTCAGAGGTTGACAGTGACAGTGCTGAGTGGGCTGCATTGGTTGAACTCTTGAAGAATGTTGAGGAGGGCATAAGAAGTCACATAATTCATGTATATTTCTGTTTTTTGTTGTCTAGTGCCAATAGCAGGGCTGTGTAGCTGATTGCACTATTTGCGTCACTGTAGTCTTCATGGGGAGGCTTACTAGAGAGGAAGCTGTGCGTTTGAAAACTTCACCACCTTGCATTCAAGATCTTTTCCTATGACAGTTTGCATAACTTTACATATTTATCCATTAATATAAAACCTCTTTTACATAAACCATCTTATAAATTATGCTTAGCGGGTCATTAATAGGAAAAAGTTTAACTTAGAAGACATTAAAGATGTGACTTCATGACATGATGAACCAGTACAAAAAACAGGTATTCTCAGGGCCAACAATTTCAGCAAATCTTTAAATTTGAAGAGCAAGGGCAACATGAGACGTTTTAAAAGGTCCTTTTATATCCTTATGAAAGAGAGGCCCATGTATTTGGCTGTCAAAGCAAATCCTGGAAACTAGAGAACTATGAGGAACATTATTACTTCAGATGTCTTAATAAAGGGCAGTTTTCAGCCACTATCCAGAGATTTTCTTTCATTCTCGCAGTGTGACCTGAAAGGTTGTCATAGACAGCTCAGTGTACATTCTAAGACTGCAAGCAGGCAGGTAGGTTTTTTTCATTGCAGAAGAGATATCGCATGTAAAACAAAACCAAAAAAAAATCCCAGCTGAACTAGTCAGCCAGCCTGCAGCCAACCAAAATAACAGCCTGTGTTAAAAACAGGGGTTTAGTTTGCACACATTTGCAAATATACGAGTAAGTTGTGGAGGCCGCGACAAGGCACCCCATTATTATCCGCAGTCCTAACTCTATACATTTTTGAGAGCCTCCATAGCAGAAGCACATGTATTACACTTCCTGTGTATTGTATTTTTAAGAGCGTGCTATGGGCTGACGGGCACGCCTCTGAAGACATTCGATTGAATGAAATGCGTCAGTTACATGCCCAGCACGCCCCTGATAACTGCAGTTTTAGATGCATTGCCTGATTATGCCTACTTTTATCTTCTGTAATGTGAGTACAACTTAAATAAATGCCTTTGTTTTAACCTGGCGGGCTTCACTATTGGATCATTTTTCTTTCATGCCTTATGACTTTGGTGGTACTCTGTGGGGAGGAGTGTATTTGCTAACTTTGGTGGACGCCCTAGCCTGGATGATTGCAAGGAGCTGGATATTGGTTTTATGCACTACTTTACTGTGGATCTGGTAAGGTGGTGTGGTGTGCTGCCGATTCACACTGAAGCTGGTGCTGGGATTTCTACCTTCTCCTTTTTAGGCTCTATCTTATGGACTATCATTATTGAGGGCTGCATATTGGACTAATTTACATGTATTATAATGGATAGGCAGAGGGCAGGTAAGCCTGGAAGGAGCCCACCCCTCATTAAAAGGCACAGGGGCATACTGGACACCCAGCATTTAGCACCACGGCAGAAAAGGTGTCCAGTGTGTCCCCTCACTAGTGTTCCAACAGTACAAACAAATGGCGACTGCCCCAACCTATAACTGGCCTTCACAGCAAGGAGCACATGGAAGGGCAACACATGTCAAACAACACAAAAGAAAATTCCCAGCTCAACTTGTCAGCCATCATGCACCAACCAAATTAACCCGTCTAACAGTCTGCGTTAATGACTGAAGCATTTTATTATATAGCTTGTGGTTCACTACAAGTCTTTTCAAAGGGGACTTACGAATTTTGAAATTTTATGGTGTATGGATTATATGAGGTGGAGAGAGGATAGGTTATATATAACACTGGCATTTCTTTTGGGGTACATTTTTGCATATACAGTATATACATAATATAGGTATTTTCTGCTGCATTGTTTTTGATTTTAGCAGACTTGTGATAGTAGCGTAAGTCCTTAACCTTGCTCCCCATTGGCTGATAGAAATGTCCACCATCAAGCCCTCCCAGGGTCCAATCAGCAGTCCTCACAGGGTCCTTTAAACGTCTTAAAGTGGAACTGAATTTCCACTGTAACAAACAGTGAGCAGGCAGGCTTTTATTGCAGAAGAGACACGCAAAGTCTCTACAGCAATAAAATGTCCATACTTGCATATGCACAGCTCAGCTTAAGGTGCTGGGCAGGTCTCTGTGTGCCAGAATCATCCCATGTTGGCCAATGAAGGGGGTTTAAGACTGGCACACAGGAGAAGATGCCAGCACTGTTGAGGGGCAATTGGAAATGTACCCCTTTAGTTCTGCTTTAGGGAGGCAGTGTTAGAACATCACAATGTGATGAATAGCAACAAGACTGATCATTTTTTTATTGGCAGGAAAACATCAGGGTCTCTTTAGGATGGCATTAGAGAAGCGTGGTAGAAGTTTTACAGTCATTATAAACATACCTGTCCTCCATAACAGAGAGATGTTGCAGTTCTCAGTGTCTGGGTGATATGACTTAATGCTACAATAGTCATTGACTAGATCACTGATGTCAGTAGAGTGTGCCACCAAAGCCATGAAGATTCCGATGATGTCATGCTCCAAACTGCTGCAGGCCACATGACCACATGCCATGTTTAGGTCATGTGACTGAAAACTGAAGTGCTGTGAGACCAGGAAAGTTTCATCTAATTCTAGTAGCCCAACCAGCTCTGAATAATGCCCACGAAACTTTTCATTTCAGTTAGCTAAATACTTTCCAGACACATCAAAACAAAGGGCATGCAAAGGCCTACAGTTTGCTTGCTTTTAGAAAGCAGCACCAGCCTGAATAGAGAAACCTCTACCCTGCCAGCATACTACAAAGAAGGACCTTTGCTATTGGTGTGGAAGCAGTAGTCTCCTGAAAATGTCTGACATGTATCCTGCTGAGTCAGGCCTATAAATCTGCAATCAACAGATTTCATGCCCCCTGGTAGGGTTGCCACCTGTCCAGGATTCACCCGGACAGTTTGGGTTTGGAATCATGCGTCTGGGTTTCAGACCACCTGAAACCCGGACACATTATTCAGACCGGGCTATGGCTTCCCAGCAGGGTTGATATCTGTAGTTGTGTAAGCCAAAAGTGTCTGTTACACTCTCTTTCACACTGCCCAAAGACAACATTAACAATCCCCCTCCCCCACACACACAGACAAGAGAGGATAGAGGGCTCAATCTACTCCTCTTCCTCCCACCCCTACCTGTTTGTTTTGCCCACACTCCAATCCCCAGTGCTGTACCTCAGGAAAGGAAAGTGGGGGCCGGAAATTTGAAGTCCAGCAGCCTCAGATACATCTGGATGAGAGGTGCTGACTGCCAAGGGGTGAGCTCACCATCCATCCCTCTCGGAGACTGAAGTCTACCCCCTCCCCCCTACTCTCTCCTGCCTCTGAGTGAGTACACTAAGGTAAATCAGGGTTCTCAGAGCACCCCTTACATCAGAGTTCCCCTTTACACCAGAGGCCACAGTGTTCCCCCTTACATCAGAGTCCTCTCTGTACATCGTAGTTCTCAGTGTTCCCCCTTAAATCAGGGTTCTCAGAGAATCCCTTATGTTAGAGTCCCCAGAGTTCTCCCTTACATCAGAGTCTGCAGAGTCCCCACTTACAGTGTAAGGGAACTCTACGAGTTCAGATGTAAAAGGGGAACACTGCAGATTCAGATGTAAAAGGGGAAATCTGCAAATTTTGATGCAAAAGCGGAACTCTGTGGATTCAGATGTAATAGGTGAACTCTGTGGACTCTGATGTAAAGTGGGACTCTTGTGATTAAGTTCATATGATTAGAAATGCTATTTAATTGCAAAATATAGGTATAGTTTATAGTATACAAAAAACTGCTGTGCGCCCTGAAGGGTTTGACTTGAAGAAAAGGTGGCAACCCTACCCCCTGGTGATTACAGATCTTTAGCTATAACCCAGCAGGGGGACATGTCAAACCTCTGCAGAGAGACTACTGCTTCTGCACAAAGAGCAAAGATGTTTCTCTTCAGTATGCTGGCAGGGGTCAGGCTTTTCTATTTAGGCAACGGCTGCCATCTAAAGAAAACAAACTGTAAGTGTTTGCACATTTTTTTTTTTGATGTACGAGAAATGTATTTAGCTAATTTACACTGACAGTTCAGTCAGACTTTTAGGCAGATCTAAGCTTTGATTTTAGGTCTAAATAAATGACCTCACTATCACTAATACAGCAGAAAACCTTGTGCAAAGGAAATGCTGTTACTGGGCACATGCACGCATTATGACATTAAATGCCATTTTTACAGGGCCTTAGGCAACAGGAAACAATGTTAGTAAGTGCTGCAGAATATGATGGTGCTATATCAATTAATACCAATATATGCCAACCTTGGCACCGCAATGCACTAAGTGTTAGGTCATCACTGTGATGAAGAAAGGCGTAGGTATAGAAAAAGACAATGTACCATATAGTTCTGTATAGATGAGTCGTAGTTTGGCAGATTGTGATTATTCACTGAGCCAAGCTGGCTTCAGATCATCATGTGTTATTAAGAAAACCTCCACCACCGTATATGGTAAAATATACAAGTGTTATTCCTGCGCTATCTAATTACTCGATTTTACAGTCCGAAAATGGGAGTGTGGAAACCATTTCTGACATATGGAAAGAGACTAAAGCAGCTGGTCATTAAAGGCTACGCAGGCTTATTTAATAACACTCTCAAATACAATTAAAACACACTAAACATTTCACTTGACTAAAGTATATTTTAATGCGACTCATTCCACAAAAATAAAAATGTTTAGAAAAATGTTTTAGGCTGAAGTGCTACATTATTAGGGATATCCTTAATAAATATGTATGTAGAAATTTTAGCCTGTGACTTTTAAACATATTGACCCAAATTCATCTGCTGACAGTAAAACCTTTGTTTAAAAAAATATATAAAATTATATGGAGATGAAGAAAGGTACTGTGTACGGAGAGTTCCCATAATAAAGGCTCGGAGAATTAAAGACCATTAATAACAAAAAAAGAGTCAATGGTTCAGCTAGTCTGTCTATTTACTTCTATTACTAAAGATGACTGTGACATTTTTGTGTTGTACGATTGCCATCATTTAAAATCTTACATTGATCTCTTATAACTCTTCATCAAGTCTTCATATCTCAGACAGTGTTGTCAGCACTGTTAGACGGGATAATTTGGTTGGTTGCAGGCTGGTCGGTAAGTTGAGCTTGGAATTTCTCTGGTTTTGTTTTGCATGCATTGCCCTTCCATGTGCTTCTTTCTGAGAAGGGCAGTTATATGTGAGGGCAGTGGCCATTTGTTTGTAGTGTTGTCAGCATTGCCCAACTGCCATGGCTATAATGCCAAGTGGTGGTATCAATCTACCTCACTGGAGGTTGTTCTAGCATGTTAGTTAAATGGTTGGCACTCTTGCCTCTTGATCCAAGATTGTTAGGTGGTATAAAAAGAAGGAAGGAAGGAAAGGAATGAAGGAAGGAAGGAAGGAAAGGAAAGGAAGAAAAGAAAGGAAGGAAAGAAGGAAGAAAATGAAGGAAGGAATGGAAGGAAGGAAGAAAAGGAAGCAAAGAAAGGGAGGAAAGAAAGAAGAAAGAGAAGATGGAGTGAAGGAAGGAAAGATGAAAGGAAGTGTGCAATTGGAGAAGAAGTAATAACAAAAAAAAAAGAAAATGAGCAAAATGAGAAGTGTAGCAGGAATAGAAGGAAGGAGTGTGTAAAAGGAGAAGGGTTGTAAAGAGGTTAGAAGAAAAGATGGAAGAAAGGACCGGAACAAAGGAAAGAAGGAAGAAAGAAAAAAGTAATAATTAAGGAAGGAAAAAAACAAGGGAGGAAGTGAAAGAAAGAAGTAAGGGAAGATGGTGAAGGAAGGAGATATGAAAGGAAGTCAAAGGAATCAGAGGAGAACTAAAAGGAGTAAAAAAAGAAGAAAAAAAGAAGCAAAAGGAGAAGTGTAAAAGAAAGGAGAGTGTAAAAGGAGAAGAGTTGTAGGGAGATTGATGGATGGAAGGAAGAAGGGAAGGAAGGAAGAAATTGGGAAACAAAAGAAATAAGGAAGGGAAAAAAGGGAGGAAGAAGGATAGAAGGAAGCAGAGAAGGAAGGACAAAGCAAGAAGGAAGGTAGGCAGCAAATAAGGAAGAGAGGAAAGAAGGAAGGAGGGAAGGTAGGAGAAATGGAAGGAAGAGAGGAATGCAGAAGGAAAAAGAGATAGAAGGAAGGAAAGAAGGAACGAAGGAATGGGAAAGAAATGAAGGAAGGAAGGTAGGGAAGAAGGAATAGAGAAAAGGGGGAAGGAGGGAAGAAATGAGAAGAAAGAACGAGAGAAAGAAAGAAAGAAAGAGAGAGAGAGAAAGAAAGAGAGAAAGAGAGATAGAGAGAGAAAGAGAGAGAGAGAGAGAGATAGAGAGAGAAAGAAAGAAAGAAAGAGAGAGAAGGAGAGAGAGAAAGAAAGAGAGAGAGGGAAAGAAAGAGAGAGAACGAAGAGAGAGAGAGAAAGAGAGAGAGAAAGAGAGAGAAAGAGAGAGAGAGAAAGAGAGAGAGAGAGAGAGAGAAAGAAAGAGGAGAAAGAGAGAGAGAGAAAGAG
>BLSH010468666.1:1366220-1376576 GCA_018402905.1 Glandirana rugosa
TACAAATAACACCCCCCCTGCATTCTATACAAATAACTCATCCCACTAAGGACTTTGCTAAGCCTCTGTGTTGGATCACTTACCTCTCCTCCTGGTAGTCAGCTGGTGGCCCGGATCTTCTGCCTCCTGTCAGGTCCTGGCTACAGCACAAGCGTAGTGGCAGGGCACCCTGAGGATTGCCACAATCTTCCGCCCTGAATGGAGGCTGGATGGGTGGCAGCAGGACTCTGGAGCCCAGCACAGCAGAAGTGCCTAGGTGGGTGGGGCGGATCCTCTCTCCGTAATGTTGTCTCTCTGCTCTCCTGTGCTGTGCGTCCTTCGCTGTGCAGGCTGGGCTGCAGCAGCATGCAGGGGGAGAGGACACAGGAGAGGGCGAGAGAAAGATCCCTGCTGCCACATGTGACCCCCCGGCCCCTAGTGGGGGGAGGCATAGAATAAACTAGGGACGATCAGACACACACAAGGAGAGGAGGAGGGATGGGAGCACTCTGACCCTTCAGCGCCCCCACCTCTGAGGCGCCTGGGTGCAGTGCACCCCAGGCACCCGCCCAGGATCGGCCCTGCACCCCACTAGATCACTTTATCTTGTCTTCTGGTCTCGCTGAGACCTTTGGTAGTTCCGGACATTGTGAAGTTATCCTGGCCTGTTTTTTGCTTGACTACAGTTTAACTTGCTACTTATCAATGCTTTGGGGTGAGTATCAGCGCATGGGGGAGACAGACCCACACCCATAGATCTTCTCTGTATGGATGTATGTGTTATGCCATTACAACTACTGTGAAAAAATGATACATTTTGATACTATGAAATTGTATAACTCTTGCTAGATATTAATGCTTGCTGTTATCTTTCAGAACCATGTTATACTGTGTCTTCCCTGAGGAAGAAGTTAAAAGGAACTTTTTGAACTTCGAAACATGATGGATATGGAGCCAAGCCTTGTATATCAGGATACACTATATACCTGATGGTTTAATAGCTCTTACACTGATATAATATCAATCAATCAATGTATAATGTATATTGTCTAGACCCAAGGGTCAGTTGTTCTAAGTGATACTCTTTTAATATTTGTATGCAATAAACGACATAACTTTTATTATTGTGTCATACCTTTCTGGGGTAGTGGTGCTGTATTAAATTCCCCGTGGGCCTATCTTTTTGGAACATTTCTTTGTGCTCCTAAAGTTGGTCCGAAAATCAGACTACAGGGTGGGCCGTTTATATGGATACACCTTAATAAAATGGGAATGGTTGGTGATATTAACTTCCTGTTTGTGGCACATTAGTATATGTGAGGGGGGAAACTTTTCAAGATGGGTGGTGACCATGGGGGCCATTTTGAAGTCGGCCATTTTGAATACAACTTTTGTTTTTTCAATAGGAAGATGGTCATGTGACACATCAAACTTATTGGGAATTTTACAAGAAAAACAATAGTGTGCTTGGTTTTAACGTAACTTTATTCTTTCATGAGTTATTTACAAGTTTCTGACCACTTATAAAATGTGTTCAATGTGCTGCCCATTGTGTTGCATTGTCAATGAAACCCTCTTCTCCCACTCTTCACACACTGATAGCAACACCGCAGGAGAAATGCTAGCACAGGCTTCCAGTATCCGTAGTTTCAGGTGCTGCACATCTCGTAAAGTTTCCCCCCTCACATATACTAATGTGCCACAAACAGGAAGTTAATATCACCAACCATTCCCATTTTATTAAGGTGTATCCATATAAATGGCCCACCCTGTAGTTTGAACCCAGCCTAAAACACCTGAACAAAAAGCTTCAAAATCACCAGGAATATGCTCAGGTGTGAATGCAGACTTAAAGCAGTATTAACCACTTCCAGCCCAGGCCTATTCTGGCACTCCTCTCCTACATATAAAAATCATCATTTTTTTCATACAAAATTACTCAGAATCCCAAAACATTATATATATGTTTTTTTTTAGCTGAGACTTTAGGGAATAAAATGGTGGTTGTTGCAACTTTTTATGTCACATGTTTTTTGGAAGAAAAGACTGTTTCATGAATTAAAAAAAAAAAAGCACTAAAGTTAGCCCGGTTTTGGTGTATAATGTGAAAGAAGATGTTATGCTGAGTAAATAGATACCTAACATGTCACGCTTTAAAATTGCGCACACTCGTGGAATGGCGCCAAACTTCAGTACTTAAAGAGGAACTGCAGTCTGCTCACATAATTTGTAATAAAACATCTTTGCCATTCTGAAGCTTCCCTCCAACCACTTAACACTAACATATTATTTTATATATACTGTGATTCTGTACTTGCCAAATATTCTGCAGAAATCTCCCTCCACTAAGTCTGGCTGCATCCATTTTAACTGTGGGCAGCTGAAGCTGCTGCCTGTTCACTTCCTGGATTTACACAGACACACAGAGGCACACCTCCAGCTCTGCAGCCTAGCAGCTCTCATTATCCCTCTTATGACTCATCCCCCCTCCCTTCCAGGCAAACTCTCACAAGAGTGTGAGAGAGAGCTGTGCATGATGTCATAAGCCTAGGCTTATGACCAGACAAGAAACAGGAAGCGGGCTGTATAAGGTATTTACTGGCAGAAAAAAATGTTTTACCATTCAAATTTAAAACAAGGGCAGAAGATTTAATAGATGGAAAGTTGAAAAAATGACTGAAGGTCCGCTTTAAAAATCTCCATAGGTGACGTTTTACAAATGCTTACAGGTTACCTGTTTAAAGTTACAGAGCAGGTCTTGTGCTAGAATTATTGCTCTCACTCTAACATTCGCGGCGATACCTCAGTGTGACGTACGTATTAATTTGCTGCACGTGGGGACGGGGTCGCTTCAATTTTTTTTGTTTATTTTACTTTTATTTTTTATTTTGACACTTTCCCTTTAAATTTTTTTTTTTATCCCTTTTATTCCTATTACAAGGAATGTAAACATCCCTTGTAATAGGAATTGGGCATGACAGGGGTAAATTGCGAGCTGAAGTTTGTCTCTAATGTGTTAGTGTATCTAAATCTGCTAATACATGTAACACCCCCTCCCCCAGACTGACTATGCTGCTGTGCCTCCTGTGCTCATTCCTCCACAGTTGTGTCTTACTAATACAGTGTTACTGGCCAGATCCCCTACCTTTTCCATTTTTGGCAGGTACCCACTCCAACTTCCGCTCCAACCGCCCAGGCAATCAGAGCTTAAGTTTTCCCACTACTCCCCCCATATGTGAGTTTTCAGCTAGCAACATCTTGTAGAATCTTTTGGATTTTGATTATTTTATTTTATATGTCACAGATTCCAGAAGGCTGCGGGACTATTCACAAAGCATGGCTCATGCATGTGCAGTAGGAAGCTGGCTGTAAAGTCATAAGGAGTCGAAGTCGGCTTCCCTTAATAAACATGCCTGCACTGGGGACCCGAAATCCAGTGAAGACCCTGCACAGGTGAGGACGGCGCTGGATCCTTGGACAGGTAAGTGTCCTTTTTTTAAAAGTCAGCAGATACAGTATTTGTAGCGGCTGACTTTTAAAGCGGAGTTCCACCCACATTTTTCACTCAGCCCCATGTGCATCCTAAAAATGAATTGGCAATTTTTTTTTTCTGTTCACTTACCTGATTTATGCCTATATCTAATTTCACTTCCTCCTTTAGGGGCCCTGGCGCCGTATGTCGTTTGCGGTTTTGCATTGGCTCCTGGGAGATCTTGGTCAGCTTAGCAGGGCACTGCTCCCGTAACATTTAACATTGGCGTCTATGGAAAATCTTGTTCAGCTTAGCATGGCTGTGTTACATTGTAGGAGCCATGAGGCATGAGTATTCCAGGGGTATTTTATCTTAAGTCATATTCACTTTAATTATTATTTTTTTGTTAAAACTAAAGATCCTCTTTAAGCTACCTCTGTAAATTACAGATGTGTGCTCTCCACCCCTATATTATGGAGAATATGAGAAGGAGTAAACCTATAGTCCTATATTGTTTCTGTTGTCCAGATACAGTAGGGTGGGAAAACATTTCTGTAAATTCCCCAGAGCTCCCTATTTGGTCTGGTCTCTCTCTGTAATTGGTGGATTTCCCTGGTCAGTAGAGAGGGGTGGGACCTGTAGTCCTATCCTGTTTCCATGATCCTGATACAGAAAGGTAAGTGAGAGTTGTAGCTCTAGGACCAAAAGTGTTTTACGAGCATAATCCCCAGGTAAATAATTACTTAGTTACATAAAAAAAAGACACAAGTCCATCCAGTTCAAAAAAAAAAAAAAACAGAAAAATGATATATAACCATACAATCCCATATACAATCCTTCACCCACAGTTGATCCAGAGGAAGGCAGAAAACCCGGGGGGGGGGGGGGATTCCTTCCTGATCCCCCGAGAGGCAATCGTATTCACCCTGGATCAACTTTACCTAAAATTGTTAGTACCCAGTTATATTATTTACATTAAGGAATAAATCCAGGCCTTTTTTAAAGCAATCAACCGTGCTGGCCAAAACCACCTCTGGGGGGAGTCTATTCCACATTTTCACAGCTCTTACTGTGAAGAAACCTTTCCGTATTTGTAGATGAAATCTTTTTTCCTCTAGACGTAAAGAGTGCCCCCTTGTCCTTTGTGATGACCTTAAAGTAAATAACTCAACACCAAGTTCACTATATGGACCACTTATATATTTGTACATGTTGATCATATCCCCCCTTAATCTCCTCTTCTCAAGAGAGAATAAATTCAGATCCTCTAATCTGTCCTCATAGCTGAGCTCCTCCATGCCTCTTATTAGTTTGGTTGCCCTTCTCTGCACTTTCTCCAGTTCCCCGATATCCTTTTTGAGAACTGGTGCCCAAAACTGAACTGCATATTCCAGATGAGGTATTTCTAATGATTTGTACAGGGGCAAAATAATGTCTCTATCATTGGAGTCCATACCTCTCTTAATACAAGAAAGGATTTTGCTTGCTTTGGAAACCGCAGCTTGACATTGCATGCCATTATTAAGCTTATGATCTACCAACACCCCCAGATCCTTCTCCACTATGGATTCCCCCAGTTGTACTCCCCCTAGTATGTACGATGCATGCATATTCTTAGCCCCCTATTGCATAAATTTACATTTATCAACATTAAACCTCATTTGCCACACAGTCGCCCAATTAGACAGTGCATTGAGGTCTGCTTGTAAGTTAGAGACATCCTGCAAGGACTTTATTCCACTGCATAGCTTGGTGTCATCTGCAAACACTGAAATGGTACTTTTAATCCCAGACCCAATATAATTTATAAATATATAGAAAAGTAATAAGAAAAAAAGAAAACCAATGCAGCCAACGAATTTAACCAATTTACAACCGCTCACCAGACCCCATTGCACTGCGGATGGGCGGCTGCTTCAGGGACAGCAAAGTACCTGTAGGTTGCTGCCTTCTTTCGGGACCAGGGCTCTGTACAGAGGGAATGATCTCTTTGTTTTTTCTCCCTGCAAAGCAGGGAGAACGAACAAATAATTTTTTTAGTAAAAAGCAGCACATAATACACATATTAACACTTGTTAGGCACACACTTAACGCCTTGACTGCCCTGAAATGTTAACCCCCTTCCCAGCCAGTGTCATTAATACAGTGACAGTGTATAGTATTATCATTGATCACTATATTAATGTCACTGGTGATATCAGTGTCAGTTCCCACCCTGTGTCAGTTAGTGTCAGATTTTCCGCCGCACTATTACAGTCCCGTTATAAGTTGCTAATGGCAGCCATAGCTAGTATAAAGAAATAAATAAATACAAATTCCAGTATATATACTATAGTTTGCAGATGCTATGAGGTTGATTTACTAAAGGCAAATAGGCTGTGTACTCTGCAAAGTGGAGATACCCTCTATAAATGCAGTTGCTGCAGAGCTTAGTTTGACCCCTTTCACACTGAGGCAGTTTTCAGGAGTTTTAGTGCTAGAAATAACCTCTGAAAAATGCCTCCCATTCTTTGCAGTGTGTCTTTTCAAACTGGGGTGGTGCGCTTGCAGGAAGTTATGAAAAGTCCTGCAAGCAGCATCTTTGGGGCGGGTGTAAATAGCCCTCCCAAAAGGCCCCTGCCCAGTGCAATGAATGGGCATCACTTCCAACGTGCCTGAAAAGCGGTTCGGAAGCGCCGCAAAACGGGTCTTTTTTTTAACCCCTTCCTTACCGGGCACTTAAACCCCCCTCCTGCCCAGACCAATTTTTGGCTTTCAGCGCTGTCGCATTTTGAATGACAATTGCACGGTCGTGCAACGTTGTACCCAAATAAAATTTGCGTCCTTTTTCCCCCAAAAAACAGAGCTTTCTTTTGGTGGTATTTGATCCCCTCTGCGTCATTTCTGATCGCCGCTATAAACAAAAAATGAGCGACAATTTTGCATAAAAGAACAATATTTTTTACTTTTTGCTAAAGTACAAATCCATTAAAAAAAATATCCATCAGTTTTGGCCGATATATATTCTTCTACATATTTTTGGTAAGGAAAAAAAATCGCAATCGGCGTATATTGATTGGTTTGCGCAAAAGTTATCGCGTCTACAAACTGGGAATTGATTTATGGCGTTTTTATTATTTTTTTTTTTTACTAGTTATGGCGGCGATCTGCGATTTTTATCGGGACTGTGATATTGGGGCGGACATGTCGGACATTTTTTACACATTTTTGGGACCAATGACATTTATACAGCGATCAGAAATTTAAATGTCCATTGATTACTGTGTAAATGTCATTGGCAGTGAAGGGGTTAGCCAGCAGGGGGCAGTGAAGGGGTTAACAAATGTTCCCTGGGTGTGTTCTAACTGGGGGGGGGCAGGGCTGGCCGGGACATAACAGATCTAACTGATCCCAGTGACAGGGATCAGTAGATCTGTTATGTCCCCTGTCACAGAACGGGGAACCGCCGTGTTTACAACGGCGGTTCCCCGTTCTGAGGCTCCTAAAGGAGATCGGCGGGTCTCAGGCGGAAATCGAGTTCGCCCAAACCATGGGCACGCTCGCGCAGCGTGCGGCGCGCGCCGCTGCCGCCAGGGGGCGCGCCTGGAGCGTGCGCAGTGGAGGACGTCCATGGACGTCCTCCCGGCATTTCAGATCCGCGCTGGAGCCGTACTTTGCCAATAGCGCAGATCTGAAGTGGTTAAGATCGCATTCTCATGTGACCTTAAAAAACTGGCCCACTAGCGCCCAAAAGCTGGCGCAAAAGAACTGCTAAAACACTGCTAAAGCACGGCAAAAACTACCGCGGCTTTAGCGCTGTTTCAGCGGCGCTCTGGTGTGAAAGGGGTCTAAAGGTAAGCTCTGGAGTACAGGCTTAGTAGGTAAGGCTTCATTTTGCAAAGAGTACCCAATCACGTGCAAGGAAAAAAAAACAGCATTTTTGCTTGCACATGGTTGGATGATGGAAGTCAGCTGAGCTTCTGTTCATACTTACTAAGCTCTGGAGCAACTGCTCTTGCAGAGGGCAACTGCACTTTGCAAAGCGCACAGTCTTTTTGCCTTTAGTAAATCAACCCCTATAACTTTCACTCAAACCTATTTACCACTTGCTGACCAGCCACAGTATATATACTGCAGCAGGTCGGCATTAAAACTGTGAGCGTGCGCGCGCCACCCCCCGGCGTGCTCGCATGCCCGCTGCATGCCGCAGGAGAGCGCCTGTGGGTCCTGCAGATTTGATGTCCACCAGCCACCTGTGATCACGGTACAGAGAGGCAGAATGGGGATCTGCCTATGCAGGCGGATCCCCGTTCTGACAGGGGACAACTCAGAGATCTGTTGTTCCTAGTGATCAGGAACAGTGATCTCTTTGTTGTCCCAGGCAGCCCAGCCCCCACACAGTTAGAACACACCCAGAGAACACAGTTAACCCCTTGATCACCCCCTAGTGTTAACCCCTTCCCTGCCAGTGTCATTTATACATTGATCAGTGCATTTTTATAGCATTAATCAATGTAATAATGTCACTGGTGCCCAAAAAGTGTCACTTGGGGTCAGATTTGTACGCTGCAATGTCGCAGTCCCGCTAAAAATCGCAGATATAAAAATAAAAGTCCATAAATCTATTCCCTATTTTGTAGACGCTATAACTTTTGTGCAAACCAATCAATATACGCTTATTGTGATTTTTTTTTTTTTGATATGTATTATAGCAGAAAGTAAAAAATATTGTTTTTTTTTTTTTTTAATCTTCTGCCTTTTTTTGTTTATATTGCAAAAAAAATAAAAACCGCATAAGTGATCAAATGCCACCAAAAGAAAGCTCTATTTGTGGGAAAAAAGGGACATCAATTTTGTTTGGGTAAAGCGTTGCACGACTGCGAAATTCTCAGTTAAAGGGACGCAGTGCCGTATCGCAAAAAATGGCCTGGTCACTAAGGGGGTAAAACCTTCCGGCGCTGAAGTGGTTAATATACACTTATTCAGATTTTTTTTTTTTTACCAAAGACATGTAGCAGAATACATTTTGGTCGAAATGTATTAAGAAATTAGATTTTTTAAAAAAAAAATGGTAATTGGATATGTAAAAAAATATTGTTTTTTCAAAATGTCAGATCTTTTTTCATTTATATAATAACAAATAAAAACCCAGTGGGGATCAATTACCACCAAAAGAAAACTCTATAAGTGTGAACAAAATGTATATAAATTTCATTTGGGTACAACGTTGCATGACCGCGCAATTACCAGTTAAATTAGCACAGTTGGGGTGTGGCTGAGCAGCGGATGTAGCACGCTGATCTCTCCGCCGAAGATCCTGAGTTTTATCCTCTGGTTGACCTGCTAGAGCACCCGTTCTGACTAACCTGCATAACAATGGACGGGTACTTTCCTGCGGCATCGTCTAAGCAGCTTGAACCGGCCGATTTCATGGCTAAAAAGCTGAAAGAAGCTTGTTCTTTCCCTGACCTGGCGAGCCAAGATGGCGCCCAGCCACAGCGCTCCATGAAAGTGAAGTACAAAGAGGCCCCACAGAAATTCTTCTCGCAGTCCTCCCCAAAGGAACCACACGCCTCTTCTATCTCCCGTGAAGACATTTCAGGCATCCAGTCCGAGACAGATGACACGGTGCCACTGGAGGATCCATCCGGCTTGCTGGCTGAGTGGGACACAGTGGAGGTCATTTACTATAGTGCTGGCCGCTAATTAGCGGCAAAATTATCGCAATCGCGGTAAGTAGCGCTAAAATGCCGCAAATCTTGGTAATTAGTGCTATAACGGTATTCATAATAGTGCTGAGGCAGAAATACTCCCAAAATGGAATTCTCAATAGCTCCCAGAAAACAGATAGTGCCCAAACCCTTACTCATGTCAGGATCTGGAGGATTGCACATGGAAATAATGTTTAGAGCATGATATGATCGCCTAAATGGTACTAAAATAAGTGGTATTTTTTTTAAGATAATCTGCTTTTAAAGTGTGTGAAAAAGTGATTTCTACACTGAAATATCTTTAAATGTCTGAGAAGAGATACAATCCCTGTCTCTAGTCTTTACAACTAGGTGCCAGCACAACTGAGCATGGTCAGACATGCAAACTACTCTCCTTTTAACTCACATGGCTTTTTTACCAACAGCTATAGTAAATACCAAAATTAGCACTGGTTTAAAGAGCATTTTTTTTTTGAGAGTGAAAATGAGAGTTAGGTATCCCAATGCAAGTTTCAGCCATTCATTCTAATGGTACAATTGTAACTTCCCCAAATAAATCCTTTTCATGCTGAGATGGAATGTGTCTTTCTCTCAAAGATATTGTCCTTGCAACAATATTGTTTTGTCATCATCTATTTTGTTTTTAAGAATGCTAGAATGTGTAATGTTTTCATGTTTTGGTAAAATATTTTTTTCTCTGTCAATTTCACTTGTTGCAGTCCATCTCTTAAAATTTTCCCCCAAACTCACACAGGTGTCTTTACAAAACACAAACAATACCATTGTTGATGTAAATTTAAAATGAGTCCCAATTTTGTGTGTTTTTTATTATTTCCAAATGATCCTAATTTGAGCCCAAAAAATGTGATATATGTACCAACATCAGAAATAAAAATTTCATTCCCAAAAATCAGAGGGTACCATTACTATTCTACACTCACTACCAAATATCACAGAATAAATCAAGAAGAATAACTCCTGACTAATGTAATTCCACCACTTATATATCTAAAGAAATGCAGTATATATGTGTAAGAGGGTTCCACATGTAAGAGCCCAGTGGCTTGCTAGTTAGCATGTCTGCCTAGCAGCTCTGAGATTCTAGTTTCGAATCCCAAACATGCCACTGCGTGTAAAGATGTTGTTTGTTCTCCCTATGTTGTTAAACATGACTCAGGGCCTTGTCTAAATGTAGTATTTATGTGTAGGAGGGTT